>PISW01010532.1:0-48742 GCA_004023785.1 Mungos mungo | reverse complement strand
GGAGGAAACATTGGAAAGAAGAAAATACTTGTACTTGACGTGAGAGATTGCATAAGGTTTTGAAAATCTCCACTGGAGAGGTATGTAACGGGTAGTGTCGGAACCTGCAGATACTCATAGATTACCCTCTCCCTTTCCCTGTTGATTTGGGCAGCTAGACAAGTAGACTCATAGCTAGATGGATAAATATTTTTAAAAATCAATAAATTAGAACCAAAACCTGGATTGCAGTATGTAGCTTAACTATGCAGCCACGCTGAGTTTCTTAGTGCTTCCGTGCAGACTTACACTGATCCTCCCACATGGTCAATCTCTCCTATGGAGGCCAGGCTTGCTCTGCCTCCAGGCAGATCCAAAGTTCGATTTTGTCAGAATTTCACTAGGTAGGTATGTCACTCCTTATTTTGTAAGAAGGCATGTAGAGAATTTTATGTGTTTTGTACATAATGTTCCTTGTTGAATGGAGTAGAGTAAAAATTCTGCATTTTCATAAATATAAGAATCTGAGATTGTGTTCCCCCACTGGATATCAATCTGACCAAATGAATTCTTATAACAGCATGCATTTTATGACGTTTTACCATTTACAATTGACTCTTCCTCATTATCTCATTTGACTCATAGGGTTCTTCTGGGAATTGGGGGAATCAAACCAGGAATTCTGTAAGTAACTATGAGTCCTCCAATTCTAAGATCTACACATAGATTCCCACGACACTATTGTTCTAAGATTTGGGATTATAACCAATGTCACATCTGTCATAATATTTCAGGCCCATTTAATTCATTTTAGGACAATATGGTCCACAAATAAAAGAGGCATTAAAAAGTTGAGTCAGTTGAGCATCTGACTCATGGTTTCTGCTCAGGTCATGATCCCAGGGTCCTGGGATCAAGTCCCAAATTGAGCTCTGTGTTGAGCATGGAACCTGCTTACGATTCTATCTCTCCCTCTCCATAGGCCTCTCTTCCCCACTTGCTCTCTCAAATTAAAAAATGTATATATTTGGAAAGTAATGAAGTGGAATTCTGTAGGCACAAATAACCAAATGAATCATCACCCTTGTTGTTCTTCTTTTCCATTAGCACTAAAAATCACCCAGTCAGAGCCTGGGAATCGTCTCTCTTTCTTCCTTATCCCCCTGATCTGATGACCACGTTTTGACAAGTCTTCCTCCATTCTCTTTCTCATTTATTACCTCCTCCTCCATGCCTACCATCATGGTTTCAGGCTCAGCCTTCACCCCCTCCTCTCTCAACTGCCTGTTTACTGATTTCCCTGACTCCAAATCCTGCTTTCCAAGCACCAATCATCACTTGCTCCCTCCCCTCAGCTTGCATATCTCTAAGACAAATGGAATACATAACCAACCACCATTGATGAGATTAGTTGGGTTGGATTTGAATTTCTAGGAAGGGAGACTAAGAAATGGATTTGTATAAAGTTTTATTGAGGGAGTAGTCTTCAGAATGAATCTCTAAGACAGAATGTGAAGCAGAAGAGTGAAGTAGACAGAGGTAATCAGGACGTGACCTCGGGTACAAAATAGCCTGGGCTGGTTCCCTGGGGGTAGGGGTGCACTGGAGCATAAATTGCACCACAGAGTTGTTCCTCTTTGAGATAAGGGGTTGACCTATCATACCTAGTATAAACTAGTCACCGATTGTCTATAGACTATGGTGAGGGAGTTGGTAGCCTCCCGGAGAGGTGACTACCCTCATCCAAGGAGGTGGTTGGAGGGGGCGGGTAGGCAGCTATGAGTCATTGGCAGGCCCCATTTCCCAGAGCTCCAGAATTGTATAACTGCTGGTAAATGCAACTGGGAAGAGGTAGCAATGCCACCTATTTCTCAAACACATACTTGAGAACTCTAAAAATATATTAAGAGGAGATAGAAAACAGTTTAGAACTGTTGTTGATGAAGTGACAGATGTACATGTAATATGAGGGAAGTTAATAGTATGCTTTGTGAAATGAAAGAGAATGAACTCAGGTTCCCCTCAGACACATGGACTCACACAGATTCAGTAAGGGTACTGATAAGTATGGGAGCTTACCAGGTAGGGCCGAATTTTCAAAATTTTGGTGGCAGAAAACTTGTCATTAAAAATCTTCTACAATTTGACATTTTTAGTAGGAATTCCTTTGAATAACAATTACCTGTGCCCAATAACAGGTGATTATTTTTGTGATGTTTTTTATTTGACCATGGTTGTTGACACAGAATGTTACAGTAGTTTCAGGTGTACAACATAGTGATTCAATTTCTCTTTACATTATGCTATGCTCACCAAGAGAGGTGATTTTGGAATAACATTCATGGCCAGCATTTCTTTATAAAGATGAGAAAACCGATCGTCAATGTTTACACTTGTTATATTTTATAAGCACTCCATCACTATACCACCAGTGCTCTGACCTTAATTTGTCTCCATATTGCTCCTCCTCTTTTGAACTCTAAGTTCCTTAAAGGTAAAGTGTATGTGTTACCCATCTTTCTAATTTATTTCCAGCTGATAGTCAGTACCCTTTTGTTGCATAAATGAAAAAATAAGTGGAGTACTGAGAACCTGGTCTAAGGATCCAAAAATCCATTGTCATGTCCTCATTACTGTGGAGATGTATTAGGATTCTCTGGTGCTTTCAGATTTTCGGGGTATAATTTATTCTCTTCCAGTAACTATTCATCATAATTCAAGGAGGCGGTTGCACATTTGTCTGGCTCCTCCCATTTTTCCTCCCTCAGGATTGGTTGGCCAAAGTTGAGTTCTAATTATGGCTTGATTCTCAAACACAAAGGGAAAAGGGCAAAACCAGGAAAGAAGCAGCCAATGAGATTCCCCAGCTCAAATACAAATAAGTTCTTTGGAAAAGTAAACAATATTTAATTTCTTCTTCAACTGAAAAGAATGGGAAGTGAAAGTAAACACATATATGTAAGTATGACAGGTTTTTTTAGGGTTATTGATACTGCACTATAGTTGAACAAAACCCCCCAAATTAGGAATTTAAATCTTGTAGCTTCAGAAATTAAGTAACAATATTGAGTGTTTTCCTTATTAAAAATAAACTATGTTTTTCCTTGGTTAGAGCAGGAAAATTATTAAAGTGCCAAAGTGGGGCACTTGGCTGACTTGATCAGAGGAGTGTGGGATTCTTGGATCTTCAGGTTGTGAGTTCAAGCCCTATGTTGGATATAGAGATTACTTCAAACATTTTTTGAAAAATCTTAAAAATAAATAAAATAAAATAAAATGCCAAGGTGATTTATTTTTGGAAATTTGCCTGCATTAGGAGATATACATATCTAGGCACATATATCTCTTACTGGTTCTGTTCTGTATGTACATATATATATATAGAGAGAGAGAGATACACACACACAGAGTATATACAGGGTAATGTGTATATATATATATGTGTGTGTGTGTGTGTGTGTGTGTGTGTGTGTGTGTATGTGTGTGTGTGTGTGTGTATATATATGTGTGTGTGTATATATATATATATACAGAGAGAGAGAGAGAGAGAGAGAGAGAGATTGAGACTGAATGATTGAGTGATTGATAGATTGATTTTAAGGAATCAGCTTACATATGAAGGCTGGCAAGTCCAAAATCTATAGGATGAGATGACAGTCTGGAGACACAGGGAAGAGTTGAAGTTGTAGTTCTAGTCCAAAGGCCATCTGGTAGTGGAATACCTCTTCTGGGAAGGTCAGTCTTTTCCTATCAAGGCCTTCAACTGATTGTATGAGGCCCACCCTCAAATCATGGAGGGCAATGTGCTTAACTCAAAATCTACTGATTTAAATATTCATGTTGGGGTGCCTGGTGACAGTGCAGAGCCTGCTTGGAGTTGTTTCTCTCCCTCTCTCTCTCTGACCCTCCCCCATTCATCTCTTCTCTCTCTCTCTCTCTCTCTCTCTCTCTCTCTCTCTCTCTCTCAAAAGTAAATAAATAAACATTTAACAAAATAAATATTGACTTCATCTAGAAAATACCTTCACAGAAACTTCTAAAACAATATTTGATCAAATATTTTGGTACTATGGCCTAGAGAAATTGACACATGAAATTATTCATCATATTGCCAAAAACCTTTACCAACTTCTAAAGTATTCTGCTCCTTTTCTTCTCTTATATATCATAGTATAATTTCTCCTATTCTGAGACTTGTACATTTATTCACCAAGTTATTCTTAAATTTTCTTCGTTCAGTGTATTTCACACATCAATCACATCCTCCCCTGAATTAGTTGAAAAGTAAACTGTTCTGTACTTTTTAAAAGTTAATTTATTTTGAGAGAGAGAGAGAGAGAGAGAGATAGCTTAAATTTAGCTTATTTCTTTTGAGAGAGACAACTGGGGGCAAGAAGCAGAGAGAGTAAGAGTGAGAGAGAATTCCAAACAGGCTTCAAACTGTCAGCACAGAGCCCAATGCAGGTCTTGAACCCACAAAGCTGTGAGATCATTACTTTAGCCAAAAACCAGAGCTGGACACTTAACCGACTGCGTCACTCAGGCACCCCATATCGTTCTGTACTTTTGCCCCCTCTGTCATTAAAGCATAACTATTTGGAGAGTTGTGTTTTAAGAATGCTGAGATTAAGATCAAAGCAATGAAAAGCAAATTCAAATCCTCTGACACTGCAAATGCATAAGTCATAGGATAAAGCTCACAGCACAGGCAACACAAGGGAACTAGTCACAAAAGCATCTGGAGTATAATTTCAATGCTTTTCCCATCCCAAGAGTTCATTTTAAGCAGGTAGAATTGGTTTAGTGGCTTGGAGTTCTTTTAAAAGATAAAGAAAATAAATGATTTAGGAAAATGAACATTTCTATTACACTAAACTGTCCGCCCAAACCAGGCGATAATGAACTGTGAGCGTTCTCAGAGCTCTCTGGCTTCATATCTTTGGTTATTCTTCCCCTTAATCTGAACTTCTTCCTGACAAATTTCAACCCCATCCATCAAGGGATTAAAAAAAGAAAACAGAAGGAAGAAAGGAAGAAGACAAGGGAAGGGGAAAGAAAGAAAGAAAGAAAGAAAGAAAGAAAGAAAGAAAGAAAGAAAGAAAGAAAGAAAGAAAGAAAGAAAGAAAGAAAGAAAAAAAAGAAAGGAAGGAAGGAAGAAAGGAAGAAAGAAAAGGAAAGAGTGAAGGAGGGAGGGAGGGAGGAAGGAAAGGAGGAAGAAAAAGCCTCACCTCCAGGTTCTGAGATTTTCACAAATGTATTCTTCCTGTGGATAGTTGCTATTTGGTTGTGTGTGTGTGTGTGTAGGGAAAACAGTGTCAAGAATCTCCCATTCTGTCATCTTTGTTGATACCACTGTGAGAATCCTATTATTGTTTTTGTAAGAACACTTAACTAAGTGGAATCCTATCAGATTTATTATATTAAGTCTACTCCTGGAAGAGAGCCTATGTTTCATCCAGTTACATTTTATATGGACCATGGGAGCCAATTAAGGAATAGTTAACGATTCAGAATAGGGACAACTTAAGATTTTGGTCACTGTTATCTATTAGAGTGACTATTTTAGTCACTATTATCTCTGGAAGAATCAGCATAGTTTTCATATTATTGGTTATGATTAAAATCCAAGAACTATCTGATATTTTTTTATTAAATGTTACTCTTGATTTTAGGATTTTTTCTTCAAATCCCTGCTTTATGGTATCCTGTATTAATTAGGAGTGATAAACTTGGATGGGATACTATAATAAATTTGGGGGATTTCCTTCACGTTAAGAGCAATGTATGTATACACATGTAAAATGCTTGTGTCTCTTAGTTATATTCCTTTTATGGCTACTGAAGAGTTTCCAAAAGCTTTATGGCTGACACATAGGTATTTAGGGATCTGTGCTTTTAAGTTCAATTTTAGATATTTCTTATTTGAATAATTAAATCATTACAAGAAGTTAAAACCATATTGTCTTACAATTTAGAGGATTTAGAAACTTGGGTAGTTTTTGATGGTGAAGAAACCTGCTTTATTTGGTGATTAAGCTGTTTGACCTCTAATGTATGGGTGTGGTAATTAATTACCAATATTTTCAGGTCAAGTGGTTTGTCAGCATTTGGTATTTTTTGACATTACTATGAGTATGAAATAATCATTGAGAATCCAAAAGACCAGAATTGAACAAAGGCAAGAGTAAAATTCATTAAGAATTTTTAAGTGTCATTTGTAATTGTGTAACTGGATTGATTAGGGTAAGGTGCATAGGCTAGATTTTCTGGGGGTTTTTTCTTAATAATATAATATATTGTCAAATTCGCTGACATACAGCGTGTAAAGTTTACTCTTGGCTTTTGGAGTAGATTCCCATGGTTCATTGCTTACATACAAACAACACAAAGAAACAAACAAGCAAAACAAAAATAGAAACATCAGCTACAAGTAAACAACAGGATGGAGGCAGTGCTGATGGAAGAAGTCTTATCCCAGATAAAGAGAGAAATGACAGGGGTGAGCCAAAAGAAAAGAAAAGAAAATTGACCAGAGAGAGAAACAATACAGCTTAATCTAGAGAGAGAGAAAAGAAAATAAAAAAGAAGATGTAGAACAGCTATAAAAAAGAATAGATTAAATATGTCTTCTTTTTTTTTAAGCTTCAATAGTAAATATTCTGCTACTATGTATTAAATACTGCATTCTTTGCCCAAGCTACGATGAAACCACATCATAAATCAATAAGCATTTTGCATTTTCTTTCATTATCTACTCAAAGTCATGCCTACTGCACCTCTAAACATTTCATTAAATCCAATTATACAGCAAACACTCCCAAAATAAACTTAGATTGTATTGCAGTTTCACTTAACAGTATATAAAATGCTGTGTTGTGACAGGTATCAATTATCCATTTGCTACTGAATCAATTTTTCTTAAGCACTACTAACTGCTTGCTTTTCTTGAAGCTAGATCATTCTGAAAATTTCCTGTTAGACCTATGAGTGCGAACATATGGTATCTGTCCTTCTCTGCCTGACTTGTTTCACTTAGCATGACACTCTCAAGGTCCATCCACTTTCCTACAAATGGCCATATGTCATTCCCTCTCATTGCCATGTAATACTCCATTGTGTATATATACCACATCTTCTTGATCCACTCATCAGGTGATGGACATTTAGGCTTTTTCCATGTTTTGGCTATTGTTGACAGTGGTGCTATGAACATTGGGGTACATGTGCTCCTATGCATCAGCCCTTCTGTACCCCTTGGATAAACCCCTAGCAGTGCTATTGCTGGGTCATAGGGGAGTTCTATGGATAGTTTTTTGAGGACCCTCCAACTGTTTTCCAGAGTGGCTGCACCAGTTTACATTCCCACCAACAGTGTAGAAGGGTGCCCGTCTCTGCACACCCTCGCCAGCATCTATAGTCTCTTGATTTGTTCATTTTAGCCACTCTGACTGGCGTGAGGTGGTCTCTCAGTGTGGTTTTGATTTGTGTTTCCCTGATGATGAGTGATGTTGAGCATCGTTTCATGTGCTTGTAGGTCATCTGGATGTCCTCTTTGGAGAAGTGTCTGTTCATGTCTTCTGCCCATTTCTTCACTGGGTTATTTGTTTTGTGTGTGTGAAGTTTGGTGAGTTCCTTGTAGATTTTAGATACTAGCCCTTTATCTGATATGTCATTTGCAACTATCTTTTCCCATTCCCTCAGTTGCCTATTAGTTTTCTTGATTGTTTCCTTTGCAGTGCAGAAGCTTTTCATCTTGATGAAGTCCCAAGAGTTCAGTTTTGCTTTCATTTCCCTTCCCTTTGGGGATGTGTCGAGTAGGAGATTGCTGCGGTGGAGGTCTAGGAGGTTTTTTCCTACTTTCTCCTCGAGGGTTTTGATGGTTTCCTGTCTCACATTCAGGTCCTTCAGCCATTTTGAGTTGATCTTTGTGTATGGTGTAAGAGAGTGGTCTAGTTTCATTCTTCTGCATGTTGCTGGGCAGTTCTCCCAGCACCACCTGCTAAAGAGGCAGTCTTTTTCCCATCGCATACTCTTTCCTACTTTGTCAAAAATTAATTGGCTGTACATTTGCGGGCCCAGTTCTGGGTTCTCTATTCTATTCCATTGGTCTATGTGTCTGTTTTTGTGCCAATACCATACTGTCTTGATGATGACAGCTTTGTAGTAGAGGTGAAAGTCTGGAATTGTTATGCCTCTCGTTTTGGTTTTCTTCTTCAATATGACTTTGGCTATTCGGGGTCTTTTGTGGTTCCATACGAATTTGAGGATAGTTTGTTCTAGCTTGGAGAAGAATGTTGGGCAATTTTGATGGGGATTGCATTGAATGTGTAGATTGCTTTGGGTAGTAATGACATTTTCACAATGTTTATTCTTCCGATCCATGAACAGGGAATGTTTTTCCATTTGTTGGTGTCTTCTTCAATCTCTTTCATAAGTTTTCATCATATAGGTCTTTTACATCCTTGGTTAGGTATGCTCCTAGGTATTTGATATTTTTTCGTGCAATCGTGAATGGGATCGGTTTCTTGATTTCTCTTTCGGCTGCTTCATTTTTGGTGTATAGGAATGCAACTGAGTTCTGTACAGTGATTTTGTATCCTGCAACTTTACTGAATTCATTAATCAGTTCTAGAAGGCTTCTGGTGGAGTTGATTGAGTTTTCCATGTAGAGTATCATGTCATCTGCGAAAAGTGAAAGTTTGACTTCTTCTTTGCCAACTCTGATGCCTTTTATTTCCTTTTGTTGTCTGATTGCTGATGCTAGGACTTCCAGCACTATGTTAAACAGCAGTGGTGAGAGTGGACACCCCTGTCGTGTTCCTGATCTCAGGGGGAAAGCTCTCAGTTTTTCCCCATTGAGGATAATATTAGCTGAGGGCTTTTCATAAACTGTTTTTATAATGTTTAGGTAAGTTCCTTCTATTCCGACTTTCTCAAGGGTTTTTATTAAGAACGGGTGCTGTATTTTGTCAAATACTATTTCTGCATCTATCGACAGGATCATATGTTTTTTTTCCCCTTCTTTTGTTAATGTGAAGGATCACATTGATGGATTTGCGAATATTGAACCAGCCTTGTAACCCAGGAATGAATCCCACTTGATCATGATGGATAATTCTTTTTATGTGCTGTTGGATTCGATTTGCTAGTATCTTGTTGAGTATTTTTGCAAATGTATTCATTAAGGATATTGGTCTGTAGTTCTCTTTTTTGGTTGGGTCTCTGTCTGGTTTGGGTATCAAGGTGATGCTGGCTTTGTAGAATGAGTTTGGAAGCTTTCCTTCTACTTCTATTTTTTGGACTAGTTTGTGAGCTCTGCTTTAAATGTCTGGTAGAATTCCCCTGGGAAGCCGTCTAGCCCTGGGCTCTTATTCGTTGGGAGATTTTTGATAATGGATTCGATTTCTTCACTGGTTATTGGTCTGTTCATGCTTTCTATCTCTTCCCGTTTGGGTTTTGGCAGTGCATGCACATTTAGGAATTTGTCCATTTCTTCTAGGTTGTCCAGTTTGTTGGCATATAATTTTTCATAGTAATCTCTGATGATTGCTTGTATTTCTAAGGGATTGGTTGTAATAGATCCTTTTTCATTCATGATTTTGCCTATCTGGGTGCTCTCTCTTTTCTTTCTGAGGAGCCTGGCTAGAGGTTTATCGATTTTGTTTATTTTTTCAAAGAACCAACTCTTGGTTTCATTGATCTGCTCGACTGTTCTTTTGGCTTCTATATTGTTTATTTCTGCCCTGATCTTTATTATTTCTTTTCTTCTGCTGGGTTTGGGGTGCTCTTGCTGCTTCCCTTCTAGTTCCAGTAGGTGCTCTGTTAAATTTTGAATTTGCACTTTTTCTAGTTTGTTGAGATTGGCCTGGATTGCAACATACTTTCCTCTTAGGACTGCCTTTGCTGCATCCCAGAGATTTTGGATTGTTGTATTTTCGTTTTCTTTAGTTTCCATATATTTTTTAATTTCTTCTCTGATTGCCTGGTTAACGCAATCATTCTTTAGTAGGGTGGTTTTTAACCTCCACATTTTTGGAGGTTTTCCAGACTTTTTCCTGTGGTTAATTTCAAGTTTCATAGCATTGTGATCTGAAAGTGTGTATGGTATGATCTCTATTCGTTTATACTTATGGAGGGCTGCTTTATGTCCCAGCATATGATCTCTCCTGGATAATGTGCCATGTGCACTGGAGAAGAGGAGAATTTCCTAACTTCAAGATGCAGAGTTCTAAATATATCTATCAATTCCATCTGTTCCAATGTGTCGTTCAGGTCCATTGTTTCTTTAGTGATTTTTCTGTCTGGTTGATCTATCCATTGCTGTCAATGGAGTATTAAAGTCCCCTGCAATTAGCACATTCTTATCAATAAGATTGTTTCTTTCTGTGACTAATTGTTTTATGTATTTTGGTGCTCTTGAATTTGGCACATCGATATTTATAATTGTTAACACTTCCTGATGGCGAGACCCTGTCATTATTATATAATGTCCTTCTTCATCTCTTGTTACTGCCTTTACTTTAAAGTCCAGTTTGTCTGATATAAGTATGGCTACTGCAGCTTTCTTTTGGCTTCCAGTCGCATGATAGATATTTCTCCATCCCTTTCCTTTCAACCTGAAGGTATCTTCAGGTCGAACATGAGTCTCTTGTAGACAGCAAATAGATGGATTTTGTTTTTTTATCCAGTCTGCTACCCTGTGTCGTTTGGTTGGAGCATTCAGTCCATTTACCTTCAGTGTTATTATTGAAAAATGTGGGTTGAGAGTCATTGTGTTCTCCCTAGAATTCATGTTTATAGTGGTGTCTCTGGCACCTTGTATTCTTTGCAACATTTCCCTCAAGTGTCCCTCTTAGGATTTCTTGTAGAATTGGATTGGTGGTCATGAATTCTCTCAATTTTTGTTTATTTGGGAACATCTTTATTTCTCCTATTTTGAATGACAGGCTTGCTGGATAAAGGATTCTTGGCTGCATGTTTTTTCTGTTCATCACATTAAAGATTTCCTGCCATTCCTTCCTAGCCTGCTAAGTTTCATTAGATAGGTCTGTAACCACTCTGATAGGTTTCCCTTTGTATGTGCAGGCCTTTTTCTCCCAGGCTGCTTTCAGAATTCTCTCTTTATCTTTATATTTTGCCAGTTTTACTATGATATGTCATGCTGAACGTTGATTCAAATTACATCTTAACGGGGTTCTTTGTGCCTCTTGAATTTGAATATCTATGTCTTTCCCCAGATTGGGAAATTCTCATTTATAATATGGTCTAGTATCCCTTCAGGACTTTCTTTCTTCTTCTTCAGGAATTCCTATGATACGGATGTTGTTCCATTTGATTGTATCACTCACATCTCGAATTCTCCTTTCCTGTTCTTGGATCATTTTCTCTTTTTTCACCTTCCTCTTTTGCTATAACTATATCTCTTAATTCACCTATTCTTCTCTCTGCCTCTTCAGTCCTTGAGGTGGTTGCCTCCATTTTATTATTCACCTCATTTATAGCCTTTTTTAACTCGTCACACCAATTTCAAAGTTCCTAGCCATTGTCTCAGTTGCTTCTTTGATGCTTTTTTCAACCCCAGCGATTAATTTTATGACAAATATTTAAATTCTTGTTCAGTGATGTTGTTTAGGTCTGTGTTGAGCAGTTCTGTGGCTGTGACTTCTTCCTGGAGGTTCTTCAGGGGAGAGGTTCTTCGTTTCGCCATTGTGGCTAGTTTTCTGTCCCTTGTCAGTTTTAAAAAGCTCATTGTGCACTGTGCACATGTTGATATTGCTTTGTTAAAGGAGGCTTATTGACTGTCTAATGCCTGTCTTTTCTGGAAATATTCTTTTAATGGTGTCTCTCAGTTTCTCTTGTTATGC
The DNA here is from genome assembly GCA_004023785.1 of Mungos mungo. Lineage (NCBI taxonomy): Eukaryota > Metazoa > Chordata > Mammalia > Carnivora > Herpestidae > Mungos > Mungos mungo. Next base: position 36,899 of record PISW01010532.1, on the reverse strand, counting down.
CTTTGATTATTTTATTTCCCTACTCAGCAATATTTGGGACTCGCTGTCGTGTGCACCTTGGCTTGTTTCTTGGGGCAGCCCTAAGAAGGAAAACAGACAGACAAACACAGAGGGAACAGAAGCACACAAACGCACATACAAATCAAACAACCAAACAAATTAAGAGGGAAAAAGAGGGAAAGAAAATGGAGAGCAAAAAGAAGAAAAAAAGTAAAGGGGGACAGAGACAACAAAGGACAATGGACAGTCTATAAGTGTATGACCAGTTGAGGGGAGGGATAAGGATGAGATACGGGAGAATATACCTGGATTGCAAGAAAGAAAAATAAAGAAAAAAAAAGGCAGAAAGGAGATAAGAAAATAAGGAATAAAAATTTAAAAAATGTTTAAGTCAAAAAGGTAATAATAATAATAAGTAAGTACAAAAACAAACAAACAAAAAAGAACTAAAAAAACACAAAAAAGAAGAACAAAAAAAGAAAAAAAAAGCAGCAGCAACTCCCCCTCTCAGATAGGCGTGGTTTGGTGTAGTAGGTCTTGGAGGATGCTCTCAGAGGCCCTGCCTTGGTGTCTGAAGAGAGTAGAATGGCGGCGCTCCAAGCTCTGCTTGACCTAAGTGCTGTAGGCCACTCTAATGAGTCTGATCTCCTTGTGTCACAGCTGAGCCAAGTTGTTTTTTCCAGGCCCACCTCATTTCAAAATCGTAGTCCATGCACTTTTATGCTACCCCAAATGAGATGTACTTGCTATGGTGGCTGGTCTTAACCAGGATCTCGTAGGGGGAGGGGACAGTTTCTCTTGGTGCCTGTGGAGATTTGCGCTGCCGCTGCCTGAGGCGAAGTGTGCTGCCTGAGACAAGGTGCGCAGCAGGCAGGGAAGTACAGCCCTAATAGGCGCTACTGCCAACTCCCATCCCCCAGCCAGGATAGGAATCACATTGGGGGAGGGATCAGTTCTTCTGGCGCGGGCCGGGATTCGCGCTGCTGCTGCTGCCCAAGGCTCCGGACGATGCCGGAAATGAGCTGTACACTCCTGCAGCCCTTGCGCACCCCCCGCCTCCACCACCATCAACTCCCTGCCAGGATCGCATAGGGGTGGGGGCTAGCTTTTCTCTGTTGGCACCCAGAATTCAGGATTCCCGCGGCCAATGCTTGGGGCAAGATGTGCCATGGAAATAGGCATGTGCTCCCACTCCCACAGCCAAGGTCTAAGTGATTGCCCCTGGCGCTGCCGCCATGGTCGCCGACTCCCCGCTGGGATGGTGCAGGGCTGGAAGCTGTTCTTTCCCTTGTGCCACCCAGGTTCGGAATTTGGACTACCCAACAGTTATATACGGAGTAAGAGTTTTTCTCTCTGAGCGGGGTTAAATGTTCTTTCTCTCTTCTCCAGACACAATACTATGAGCGTGTTCAGTTTCTCTTTCTCTTCCCTTTGTCTCAGGCTTCCTGCGCTTGCCCCGTGTTGGGCTGGGGCTCCCACCTCCACTGCCTGTCTCTGGCTGGCTGTTGTCCAATCTTCCCAGTTCACACTCACTCATTCAGGCATATTTGAGGTTGTCTTCTTTTTGGAGTCTGTATTTTCTCCTTCCGTTCTTTTTTTTTTTTTAAATGTTATTTATTTATTTATTTATTTATTTATTTATTTATTTATTTTGAGAGACAGAGAGAGATTGCGCAAACAGGGGAGACTCAGAGACAGAGGGAGATACAGAATCCAGAGCAGGCTCCAGGCTCTGAGCTAGCTGTCAGCACAGAGCCGACATAGGGCTCGACCCCACAAACCATGAGATCGTGACCTGAGCCGAAGCCAGAGGCTTAACCGACTGAGCCACTCAGGTGCCCCTCTCCTTCTGCTCTTGCAGATGGGATTAATGTCCTTCTCAGTTCAATAGGTGGATCAGACGAAGTTTACAGTGCTCCCTTCCTCTCCGCCATCTTGGCTCCTTTCCTGATCCAGTGAGGAAACTTTTAAAAAGAGTTTCCTGCCTGGAATGACAAATATTTCTTTGCCCAACATTTATTCTTTCCTTTTTCCTGTGAATGTATTTCCCCCTCTTTGAAATTGTAAATCCCTACACATCTCCATAAGTCACAATGGCACATAAGCATCATTTGTCTGATGTTCATCTTGTTGATGTTCCTATACTTAAGCTTTTTTTTTTTTTATGAATCTGTCTTATAATAGTTCCATTATAGGCAGCCAAAGAATTGAAAACTGAGAAAGAAAAAAATTTTCCTGTCCTACACATTCATTCCGTTGTTGAGAAGTGACCTTGGTGCTTCAGAGCCACAGGAAACTGAAGAGAGAGAATGTGGGATAAAGAGGAACAGTAACTTTCTTGCTTTACCAGACTGAGGGGTCTGAGGCAGGTTATCGCCTTCAGAACTGCAAGGCCACCCAGAGGAAGGGGCTGGGGGGTTGTAGGGAAATACATGATCCACCTGGTTTGGACAGGAATTGTTTGTGCTGCCAGTCGTGCTTATCCGGTTTTCTGGGTGGTACTGGGTTCCTCATAAAAACAAACAAAAAAAAACAAACAAACAAAAAACAAACAAACAAAAAAACCCCTAAGAGTTCTGTCTGAGATGCCCAGCCTGTTAAGCATCCCACTTCAGCTCAGGTAATGTGAGGACAGTTTCTTTGTTCCTGCCTTGCATCTGACTCTCTGCTGTCATCTTGGAGCCTACTTTGAATCCTCTGTCCTCCTCTTTCTGCTCTTCCTCTGCTTTCGTGCTCTCTCTGTATCTCTTCCTCGATGTCAAAATAAGTACACTTAAAAAAACAATAAGTGGGGTCGTTGCCTCAAAGAACAACAAGGTTACTTACGTTAATATCAACCCATGTGGTATTTAAATGCAGTCATTTTGATTTTTGTTCTACTTTGTAATTTTAAGCGATTTCAATTTTAGTCACCATGAAAACCTGTAGGAAGACGCTTTCATATTTTATTGTGAGAAACCATTCAAGATTTAGTAGAATTGCAACAAAACAGAACAGAACACACAGAAAATCAAAAAAGAACCTCCTAAAATGACAGGGTAACACCAAATTTCAGTGAAAATAATGAGCGCTTAGGTTAGAATTTTCATGTATTGTTGATGGGAGTTTCAAAAAGTACCCTCAAGGGGTGCCTGGGTGGCTCCATTGCTTGGGCACCTGACTTTGGCGCAGGTCATGTTCTCGCAGTTCAGGAGTTGGAGCCCCAGTCAGACTCTGTGCTGACAGCTCAGAGGCTGGAGTGTTCTTCAGCTTCTGTGTCTCCCTTTCTGCCCCTCCCCTGCTCATGCACTCTCTCTCTTTCTCACCTTCTCTCTCATACAGAAATAATAACTTTTTAAAATTTATTTTAATGTTTTATTTATTTTTGATACAGAGAGAGACAGAGCATGAGAGGGGGAGGGACAGAGAAAGAAGGAGACACAGAACCGAAAGCAGGCTCCAGGCTCTGAGCCAGCTGTCAGCACAGAGCCTGACCCGGGGCTTGAACCCATGAAGGTGAGATCTGACCTGAGCTGGAGTTGGAGGCTTAACAGACTGAGCCACATAGGTGCCCAATAATTTTTTAACAAAGACATTCTATTTGGAAAACTATTTGGCAGTGACTTAGGAAAATAAACGTTCTTACTGAATGGCAGCAGTTTGTCACCTCAAATTGTCTCTTTGCCATAAGGTGTAAGAACACGAGTCTGAATCTAGCAGACGCCATGACAGGCTTTAAGTTTCCCCTCTAAACTAGGTCTAAAGGTCAGTCTCTCCAGAACTATTAGGCGGGCACACATTGCCCAAGGCAAGAGGGACCACCTTGTAATACCCTTAACATTCCTAAGGGCAGGCCTAGATCAGTTATTGCCTAAGGCTGGTTACACCCTCGTGAGGGTCCTGGGTCCTGGGTCTACTCTGTGATTGGTTAACACTCTAAATGTTGTAATTGGATAAACCTGCTGTCAATACTATTGTGTAATAATAATTGGATCACTGTACCTATGTCAAAATTTCCTGTAACTCCCCCTTCCCAAACTCATAAAAGTCCTACCCCACCTTTGTTCGGGGCTCGCTTGCTCCCTCATGCTCTCAGCATGGATCCATCATGCCGGTAAAGTCTGTGAGCCCGAGTTTAGACCTCGGTGAGCCTAGAGCCTAATAAAGCCCTTGGCTTTTGCATGCGTGCTTCGGCCTCCCTGGCGGTCTCTTGTTTTTTGGGGGTGATATTAAAATCTGGGCATAACATATGGGGGCTCATCCGGCATGTCCTCCTCCCCAGAACCCCTGGGACCCCGACACATTGGGCCTAATCGCCGGCTGGTGAGTGCACTCATTTTCTTGTTCTTCCATGTTTGAATCCTTTTGTTTGTCCAGTCTGTCAGGTGCTGGTCTCTAAGGGTCTCAAAGGAACCAGGCGGACGTGCCACTAAAGCTCAGGGCCCGTGGGATCCAAGAGACGTTTTGGACCCACAGGAAGGAGAGACTGCGGGTCAGGTCCCGCATGGGTCAGGTCCCCCGCAGGTCAGGTCCTGCGGCACCAAGAGGAGAATTTGGGTCAGGTCCCCCGCGGGTCAGGTCCCGCGGCACAAAGAGTGAAATTCAGGTCCTAAGGAACCCCGCTGGTGGCAGCGGCGGGATCTTATTTGGGTTAGGAAAAGCCTTGCTGTCTCTCCAATCATTGGTTTAAACGTTTGTGTCTGTTTCTCTGTGCATCTGTTTGGTGAGTGCACTCATTTCTTGTCTTTCAGTGTCTAAATTGTGTGTTTGTCCGCTGAGAGGGTCCCAGGTGCTTTGGGACCATCTGCTGTCTAACTGATCAGTTTGGGTTGGAGGGCCTCAAAGAAGACTTGTGGACGCGCAGATAGTCTTGAGGCTGTGGGATTCAAGAGACGTCTTGGACCCACTCTGAGGTTGCCGAGAGGGTCCCAGGAGGTTCGGGACCATTCGTTGTCTGACTGGGCGAGTGGGGTCCGGGACCCCACTGGGAGGCCGGAGAGCCGTTTAGCCTGCAAGGGGTTTTGCTGGTGGCAGTAGTGAGACCCCATTAGGTTGGGTGAGTGGGATCTAGGTTCCCACTGGGAGGCCGCAAGGAGTTTTGCTGGTAACATCTGGTTTAAGCGCAGCGATCTATATGCTCAGTGATCTATGTTTCATGTTTCCCATTGCCTGTTAACCCCTTTCTCTACATAGGTCGGACCTAGTGCGATCCAACTCCGCCATCTTGAAGGTTTGGCGGGAAGGTCCGCCATCTTGAAGGTTTGGCGGGTCTCCAGGCTCCAGCATGCAAGCCCACTAATTTGGCCAAGGTGTACTCAATAATACAAGGTGCATGTGCTCATTCAGTGTTTGAATTAATCTAAGACTGTTGGCTTGCTTGTACCTGGGTTTAATACAGTTCAAATAAGTTCCTGTTAAGTAATAGTTAATTTGGTCTGTTCTATAGTTTTCATGAGTAACTGTTAAGATAGTTTTAAAGGTTCTTGGTAACTTAAAACGTTAAGATTTTACTTGATGATAAGTTAAGATTGAATTCATTGGCCGTCTGACAAAAAAAACTAAAACACAAGCCACAACTAATGATGGGTGTATTGGTATAAGATGAGGTCCATAGATGCTTGGGCTTTTGACTTGTGGCAAAACAACTGGGGATATTTGAAACTGTTAAAAACCTGCTTTGTACTTAATTGGTTCATAAAATTACCATTTAAGAAAAGTTCTGGTACAAACATCTTTCAGTTAGTTACTAAGTCCTCAATTGGAGACTAAAGGTTCAGACTGATGGGAAAATAAGAAAAGCAACCCTATATGCAGGAAATTGGGGATATGTAAGAAAGATATAAGAAATGAAAATGCATTTTTGTTGAGGGTAAAAGAAAGTAATTTTGTCCTAAATGAGATGGGTTGTTTGGAAAGAAATGGCTTTGGGACAAAATTTAAGGGAAAGGAAAGTTGTAGAATGTTTGTGAAAGAAAATCATTGAAAAGGAATTTTATGTGTGAGGTTGAGATAAATAAAATTTTAAAGGTATGTTGGTATAGGGTTAAAATTCTGCTTTACTCAGTTCAAAAGACAAGTTTTTCTGGACCCTTGGGCTGTTCTTGATAAGATTATGTAAATGAAGGGTTTCTCTTTTGTCTGCCAAGAAGGCCAAAGTTTTAGGTCTTACCTTTATCAGGTCTTTGATTGCTTAGTTAAAATTTCTCTGAGGTTGAAAAAGTTAGGTTTTGCTGAAGGATTCCAAAGGCAAATGAGATCTTTTATTGCCACTTTGGTTAAATAAATATGGTTTTCAGATTTGTAACAATTTGTGATTCTATTTAGGATGTGCTTTGTAATTTCCTAAGGTTTTAACAAATTTCCCAGTATTCAAATGGTAGAAAAGTCTTTTGACCAATTAGGCCTTTTCATTTAGGATGCCAAGTTACTTAAAAAAGCACTGTTGTATAGTGGTAGGGTAAATGCTGTAACTGCTCAAATATATGTGCAGTCCCTAAAGTTCAAATGTTTGGGTATAAGATCATTACTTAACACCTTTAGTAATCAAAATGTTAAGTGTCACTAAATTTCTTTGTCAAAGTGCATCATAATGAACTCCTCAGATCTTTAGATTCTGTCACAGAATGTTTCTTCTTCAAGGGAAGTTGTAAAGAGGAATTTTGGAACAAATGCAGTATTTAACATACATGGGTGGAAACTTCCAAAGCTAGAAGCTGCATTGAAGCTGAACAAAAATTAGGAACATAGGGTTAAGTGAACTGATAAAATTATAGTTTTGTGACTCTTGTTATTGGAAACGTTGTTCCATTAGTGTTTGCTTATCCAGATTAAGAAATTTTCTCTTAAGACAGAAATGTCATAAAGTATTTGTTTGTAATCTAGAGCATTCAACTTTTTTCTCTACTTAAACCATCTGAAATTTAGAAACTCAGTGAGTAGTGAGTATTCTTTCTTTCATGGCTATTACAATTGTTTGCATAAGTTCAATAGGAATCTGTTCATTTTATAGTAAAACACCAATTGGAAATACTGGTTGTTTGACCAAGGCTTTGACTGGAATGTCCTATGAGAGTCAGGCATAGGCTCAGAGATGACCTGACAGCTTTAAGGAACTAAGGTTGACTTTATGGGACATGGAGTCTTAAAGCCTTGTGGAAATGTTGGCTGGATACCTTGCTCACAGAGTTCCCAGTAGCCTTCCCAGGTGAGTAAAGGAGGTCACTTCCTGGCAGGTGCAGGGACTTCAGCAGATGTTGGGGACCTCGGGAAGAGGAGTCTGCCCAATTTAACAGGTATTGCAGGCCTGTCTGGCGGAAAGTGCTGGCTTGGCTCGGCTTCTGGCCCAGAGCGGCTACTAAGTCCAACCTAGAGATTCTTATAAAAGGACCCAGCAAAGCAAGCCTTATATAGTCCTCAGGAACAATCTGTATTCTTGCTGAGCTTATGTAAATAATTAGGCCAGGGTTGTTAAGAATGGACTCGGTCCACCAATGCATTAGTCTCGATTTGGCTATCTCTGATAATGGAGGTTTTTTAGAGAGAAAAACTATGTTTCAGCAAGGCACTACTGTAAATGTTATTCTAGTTCTGAGTGTCTTTGAATATTTGTTGTTGGAGCTTAAGCTTGTTAGTCTGTGAGGATGATATTTAAAGATGGGGGTCAGCCCCTATTAAAGTTTTCAGGTATCTCTCTGGAGTTAAGTGAACTGACTCAGAAGAACCCTCAACCTGGTGAGGTGACCCAGATCCAGTCGATTGGCTTAAACTGACCCTCTAAGACTCTGACTCCTGAGATGAGATCTCCAGCCCTGCTCCAGCCACACCCCGGAAGCTGGCTGGTTTAGCACGGTGGAAGCTTGAGGAATCATCGGTCCAGTAAAATGAACTGTTCTGTTTCTTTGCCATTGGACTGACAAATGTCGCCCCAGAAAGCTGGGGAAACTGCAAAAGTTACTGACAGGATGTTCTGTTGGTATTAATTACCTCTGATCTGGGCATGGGATTTCAACACGCAGAAGGTAAGGAGAGCCTACACTTCTACTGCCAGACTCTAATGGGGGGTCCTCAAGTGGCCGTTAGATGGCCCACCAATTTGGCTAAGGTTAGTACCAGGCAGTGCCAGATATTAGAAACCCTAAAAGAGACCCTTACCAGATTAACCATGGAGACTGGCGGAAACTGGGTAAACTCTCCTTCCCTTACACCAAGGAGGGCTATGCTAGGCTTTAGGGGTACAATGGTAACTCAGCTGACCCAGGATTGGGTCAGTTACAAGACAGAGGGGGGAATGTAAGAACACGAGTCTGAACCTAGCAGACGCCATGACAGGCTTTAAGTTTCCCCTCTAAACTAGGTCTAAAGGTCAGTCTCTCCAGAACTATTAGGCGGGCACACATTGCCCAAGGCAAGAGGGACCACCTTGTAATACCCTTAACATTCCTAAGGGCAGGCCTAGATCAGTTATTGCCTGAGGCTGGTTACACCCTCGTGAGGGTCCTGGGTCCTGGGTCTACTCTGTGATTGGTTAACACTCTAAATGTTGTAATTGGATAAACCTGCTGTCAATACTATTGTGTAATAATAATTGGATCACTGTACCTATGTCAAAATTTCCTGTAACTCCCCCTTCCCAAACTCATAAAAGTCCTACCCCACCTTTGTTCGGGGCTCGCTTGCTCGCTCATGCTCTCAGCATGGATCCATCATGCCAGTGAAGTCTGTGAGCCCGAGTTTAGGCCTCGGTGAGCCTAAACCCGTAATAAAGCCCTTGGCTTTTGCATGCGTGCTTCGGCCTCCCTGGTGGTCTCTTGTTTTTTGGGGGCGATATTAAAATCTGGGCATAACAAAGGATTATTTTCAACTAACAAAGGAAAAACTCTGAAACCAGGACAGGTTTCCTTTGTAAGAAACATTTGCATGCATGAGGGAAAGTTCCATAAGGAAGGGTGTCTCCCTCTGTGTAGCAGAAAGAGAGAGAATGTGTGAATCTCCAGAAACTCTGACATGTGGAGAAGGCATGGAATTTAATCTGGGCAACAACTAGGGGAGCCTCAGTTAGTATGCTAGTTCACCTCCCCAAATGCTCAAAATCCCTGTTGAGTTTCCAGAAGGATCCTTGCTGCTGCCCTCCCCCTCAGATTCCCTCAGGTGGGTGGGTGGATACAACAGTGTTGTTTTAGTGAAGTGCTCCAGGGGATCCTGTGCAGGATTTTTTTTACCTCAACCCCAGGGATTCCTAGTCTCCGTGCTTCCAAGAAGGAAGAACCAGACCCAAAATGAGCAACAGGCCAAAGTTGATTAGAGTATAAGAGAGGGAGATTGTAGGAAAGCTCTGTGTACAGAGAGGGGGCATTAGAGGGTGAAAATCGGAGACAATAGGCAAGGATCTTTGTTTTATGAGGTTCAGTTCTCTACCCTTTTTACCCTCCCCCTTGTTCCTCCTCAAGTCCTCCATTATTGGCCTAATAACTGTAGGTGTCAGGATTCCACTCCTGATTGTCTCATTTCAATTGTATGAGGGGTGGTCTAAGGCCACACAGTTCCCTGTGGGTCTTAGGTTTTACAATCTACTACCAATTTTTAGTTAGCTCTTCAGTCAAATTCCTGAGGGGAACCTGAGGGGCAGTAGGTGGTGTCTGTCAAATATTTAAGAGGAACCTTACACCTGAGGGAGTTTGCTGTGATCAGACACTCCCAGCATTATTCTAAATGCTTTTTCCCCACCCAGAGCCCTCAGGTCCTGATCTTTCCTATTTGGCCTACTGAATCTTATCCTCTTCTATCATACTTCTACATGGGGCCGAGGGATAGGCAGGAAGGCTTTCCAATAATTTATGTGAGTTGAGAGATGCTGGGGTGGCTCAGTGGTTTACCCACCTGACTTCGGCTCATGTCATCATCCTGGGCTTTGTGGGTTTGAGCACCGCATTGGGTGTGTGCTCAAGCTCAGAGCCTGGAGCATGCTTCAGAATCTGACTGCCTGTCTCTCTGCCCCTCCCCTGCTCATGCTCATGCTCTGTCTCCCCCACCCCCGCCCCAAAAAAATACATACTAAAAAAAAAACAACAAACCTATGAGAGTTCAGTGCAGGCTTTTTGACAAGGAGAGGTAGCAGTCTCTTGTAGAGGAGTTGGGGAGGCCCAGGTCCACACAGACCTGTGCTCAAGCAGAGTTTGTGGGTTCTGTGGGGGGGGGAGGTGCTGGAGTCCAACTCCCACATGTCCAGGGGTCCCCGAAGGATGGATGGTGTCAACGAAAGGGAGTGAGATAGCTCAAGTTTCCTTGTGATCACCAGGCAGGCATCTCTACTCTGTCTGATTCTCTAGCTTTATTTATAGTGAAAGGTGCAAAAAGCAGAAAGAGCAGGTTATGTCAGTAAATGATTTCTCATAAATAATTTTTCAACACAATTTTGCAGATCGGGGATTCCACAGAAGTTACAATTCTAATCTTAGTCGTAATGATTGTCAAAAAAAAAAAAACAAAAAAAAAAACCAGCTACAGGCACTCATGCTATTATGTGGGAAGGGCAGGTATTTTTTAAGCGTACTTTTTTCTCCCATAGGATGCAGAAGAGCAAGATATACAAAACCTCTGGTAGAGCCCTGAGAAAGTGATCTTTAGCCATGAGGCAAAGAGCATTCTTTAGTAAAGGTCAGTTTTTCATGAGTAAGGCTCAGTAGGCTGTTTATAGCTCTAAGAGAAGGTACTCAGAAAAACAGGATCCCCAGGAGACACAATGTCTGCGCTCACTGACCCAAGACAAATGATACATTTTTGACATTTATCACAATAGTGACTTGCGATGACGTCCAGGAGTATAAAAGGGTCACTTATCAGTTAACTGCTCGGCTAGGAGGAAAATTCTAGGTGGCTTGCCTTAGTCGCATTAGGGTGTATCTAGTTTGCTCATCTTTTCCCTGACCAGGTGCAATCACACCTCAGACACAGGGCAGGGGGACAGGCCACTCCTGACACTAATCAGCAAAGCAGTCCGAGGGTTGGTGCCCAAGCAGAAATGATAGTTCCAGGAGGGTATATAGTGGTCGCTGCCTGGCGACAAGACACTTGGCACACTTGCCTTACCCTCACCAGGAATTTTCACTCAACCCTGAGTCCAAGGTGCCTCCCAACAAGGATTACCCCCCCGAAAGCAGAGAAGGGAAACTCAGAGATGGGTCTTCAACTAGGAACTCATAGTTTCTCCGTTGTTCCTGACAGGAAGGCTGGGAAGTTGTACCTTCTCTGCATTTGAAAGTCCTGCCTGCAGGCCAGCAGTTTACCAGTGAAGACACTGCTTTGCTGGCTTTTCAGACAAATTTCTCCGACTTGAGCTGGGATTTCTCCACAAAGATCTTCTGAGAAAGAAACATAGAGGAGAAGATGAAAGAAGAAATGGCCAGTTCTCAGGTAAGCCTTGTGCCCCTGGCCGGAGGCCCTGTTGTCTTTTTCTCTGAAAATTTCACACATGTAGAAATTGTGGGGACCTGGGTGTCTCTGGCAGTTGAGCATCAGACTCCATTTGAGTTCAGGCCTTGATCCCAGGGACCTGTGGTCCAGTCTTGAATTGGGATTCCTGCTGAACTTGGAGCCTAGTGAAGATTCTTATTCTCTTCCTCTGTTTTTCTCCCTCAGTTTGCATTTTTTATCTATCTCCCTCCCTCTTTCTCGCTTTCTCTCTGTGTCCTCCCTAAAGAATGAAAAAATAAAAACCTTCCAGACAAACTGGCTCCATGAGTACCTGACAACATTCGTCTCGACCTTGTAATAAGAGACCACATGGCTGCACTGCATGTTTGTGTGTTACCATATCTGGGAGCACAACATATATAAAAAACGATGCCAAGTGGTGTTCAGGGCTCAGTTCTTTGTGTACGAACCCAACGGAGAGGTGCCAGGAGGAATAAAGTTGTTTCCTGGAAAGAGAAGCCTCAGTGTGAGAATCCTGCTACAAAAGAAATTAAAAAAAAAAAAAAGATTCTTTTTTGTTCTGATGGTTCTGCTTTATGCTTTCACCTAATTTTTAAGCTTCTCAGAAATGATACGCAAGGTTACATGTTTAGAACACTCCTCCTCTGTACCCCAGAGACTTCTCTCCCTTCTCTCCAACCTGGCTTCCATTGGGCAACAACACTTGTCACTTTGAATTAAATTCCTGCTCATATTGAAAATACTCTTTTTGTGACAAGTTCACACGGGAGGGTGTTGCATCCTTGTTTCCTGTTGCTGATGGAGTCTGGCCCTCGGGTTGCACTCAAGGAGAACCGTTCCCATTTAGGTCTGAAATCAAAGCTTTCACTGCTCTGGGTAGAATAGGATTACGAAAATGCACAAATACATACGATGGCTATCAGGCACAGAATGCCCTAGAATGTTCCTGCTCCTTAGAATGTGGAAAGATTACTTGAAAATATTCTAGATACTACAAGACATGGAAACTCCATGTGATTGAAGGGTGTATAAGTCTACTGTATCCTTAAAGTTGTTTATATTCTGATTTACTCCTGGGGGGTCCCAAGAACCCACTGGTGATCCTGTGTCGGGAGGTGTGCCTTAGGCACTGCGATCAATTTGTTTCCTGGTATCTGTTGTTATCTTATTTTACAGGGCTTTATGCTCTCTGCCATATTTCTCCCCTGTAATGTTCATATTTTCCTTCTAATCAGGTGAAATGATTTTAGGAAGATACCCTGAGTGATTTCCAAGCACCGTGATATTTAAACTGGAATCTTCTTTCTCCCCATTTCTCTTTCCCTCTAGTTTTTTAAAATTTATTTACTTTGAGAGAAACAGACTAGGAGCAGTGGAGTTGCAGACAGAGTGCATGAATTTCAGTCAGGCTCCACAGGGTCAGTGCAGAGCCTGAATTCCGGACTAAACTCACAAAACCATGAGACCTTGACTTGAGCTGAAATCAAGAGTCAGATGGTTAACTGACTGAGCACCCAGGCACCCTGGTTTGGCCATTTCTGGTGAGGAGAACAAAGGCAAAAGAAATTTAGATAAACTTTAATTTTCTTACAACTTGCAACCCACCTGGAAATACTGGAGACTGGCAGAGGTGGATATTGCTCAAGGAATGTACAGCTTCTTTAATGTTAATGCTTTTCTAGAGGCAAAAAGCTAGCTTCGCTTGACCATAGCCAGACTCTCCGGATCCACTGAGCTTTCTTTTCCTATGAGAATCCCTTGGGAAACTTCTATGTCTACCCCACAGCTTAAAGAATATGATCAATGGCTCCTCACAATCACACTGCCGCTCATTCTATCCACAGACCCTGTCCCTGTGCTTTAATAAGGTCAGCCTCGCTCACCCAAAAGGCCTCAAGAATACTTTGTTGAGCATTTATGTATTCCTGGCCCATCTGAGGTCACTTTCTGTGGGGCAATGAAGATTCTCACTTCCGTATAGTAGTTGTAATGACCTCCGGGAGTAGAGGTTCTGAGTCAGTCAGACCTTCATCCCGTAGGTTTTTATTTATTTGAGTTATGACACAGACATACTCTTGTTTGTACTTCTTTGTGTTCTTAGAAAGTGACGAATCACTTAATTACCATGTTTGAGCACCTTAAAATCCTGAAGTACCAGAGAGCACAAATGATGATTGAAACAAGGCACCCGTTTCAATGACGGGCGCCTGAGTGACTCAGTTATTGTGTCTTCATTCAATTTCAGTGCAGCGCATGATCTTGAGGCTCATAAGATAGAGCTCAATGTCCGGCTTCATGATAACCTTAGGAGGGCTCTTGGGATTCTCACTTTCTCTCTTTTTTCCCTTTCTTGCGTGAGCAATCTTTCTTTCTCAAAATAAATAAACATTTAAAGAAAGGCTTTCAAGTTGCCAGGTTACTTAGTTGGTTAAGATGGTTAAGTATCTGACCCAGGCACTGTGCTCTTTAAAACTTGCTTTTAGGAGCGCCTTGGTGGCTCAATCGGTTAAGGCTCCGACTTCGGCTAGGTCAGATCTCACGTTTGTGGGTTCGAGCCCCGCATCAGGCTCTGTCCTGATAGCTAGCTCAGAGCCTGGAGCCTGCTTTTGGTTCTGTGTGTCCTTCTCTCTCTGCCCCTCCCCCTCTCATGCTCTGTCTCTCTCTATATCAAAAATAAATAAAACATTTAAAAAAACCCTAAAAAACCTGGTTTTATTCGCCCTGATAATTTTCTATTCTATCACTTCTAATCTTATATAACTTGCAAATGGTATGGATGTGTGCATGGAAGGTATAAAGGTAGATTGGTTTTGTGTGCACACCTTCTGACCATCATTCTCAGGTTTGACACCGGTATGGACATTGATTTAGGTTCCGTTGGGTGTATTAACATGTGTGTCCTTTTACAGGAGCTGACTGTAGGTCAGTTTACCTGAGTTAAAATCTGATCTGTACCGTGTACCGGATGCTTGACAAAAGATTCATGATTAATAGCAGATACATGTGTTCTCTTAGATTATTATAATTTGTTTTCCTTGAGTTTATGAGAAACTGTTAGATGCTCTCTACTAACCAGGAAATGCTTTTATACCTTGTTGCCTTTCTTGCTAGTCTAGTAGAACTTGTAATTGCTATGATCCCATTCAGTTCCAAGTCCTCCAAGAGTTCTTGTCATTGAAGTCTTCCTCTTTGTTATTGAAATATGTATCCCTTGACTCAAAGACTACTGCCTGGTTAGAAATGTGGACACCGACATTTCCCAGAAATCCTGAAAAGAATCTGCATTTTAATAAGATCGCCATTGCACTGCTATGAATTATGATTCATGTTAGAATATGCTAAGTATATTTGTAACTCATCAAAACTTTCCATTAAGAAAGAGACACCACATGACCCACTCAGTTGAGCTTCCACCTCAGGTCATGAGCTCTGAATTTATGAGTTTGAGCCATGTGTTGGGCTCAATGCTGACAGCTCAGAGCCTGGAGCCCACTTTGGATTCAGTGCCTTTCTCTCTCTCTGCTTCTTCCCTGCTCATAGTCTGTCTTTCTCTCCTTCAAAAATAAAGAGACAATCGCAAAAATAGTTTAATACAATAGACACATGTACTGTCTTTCAAAACTAAAGAGTCACAAAATTTTTTTACAAATAGACACCACCTGTGCCATTGATGTAAATCCAAAATGCAAAAGTGTGTATGTCTAGGGGGTGCCTGGCAGGCTCAGTCAGTTAAGGGTCTGCCTTTGGCTCAGGTTATGATCTTATGGTATGTGGGTTCAAGCCCCGAGTCGGGCTCTGTGCTGACAGCTCAGAGCTGGAGCCTGCTTCGGATTCTGTGTCTTCATCTCTCTCTGACTGTCTCCTGCTTGCGCGCTCTCTCTCTTTCTATAAAAAAGAAAAAAAGTGTGTATCCCTGTGTTGATGGCTTTATTTTACAAATTCTCTTGGATAAACCAATATTTGTTTTGGTTTATACCTCAAAGTTAAAGAACATATTAGAGCATAATACTGTGTCCCCAATCGTCTTACTACAGAAAGTAAGAAATTCATCTAAGCCAAACCCAGTACTCCTAATGTAACTAACTAACAGTAGTTTAGTCCTTGATGAATCATAAAAATTCTACCAGGCAGGGATGTCAGACAAAGGAAAATTTATTTGCAAGAAATAAGGAGATCACAAGGTATAACTTTAAAACTAGAGACTCACAGAGGAGGGGGAATGGTTTCCTTTTTTTTTTTTTTATTAACTTTATTTGAGAGACAGAAAGGGCGGATGAGGGGCAGAGACAGAGGCACAGAGAGAATCTCAGGCAGTCCCTGCACCATCAGCACCGATGCGGGTTCGAACTCACAAACTGTGAGATATGACCTGAGCTGAAACCAAGAGGCAGAAGACTGAGCCATTGAGGCGCCCCAGAATGGTTTCCGTGTATTTAGGGTTAGGGTGGATATTTAGAAAGGGGAGGCTGGGGATACAATTACACTTGAGCCTTAAGAACACAGTTCTATACTTTTTCTGTCTGTTACATAGTAAATGGCAGTTGTGCTCCTCCTTGGGGCATGATTTAAGTCTTAAAAATGAGGTCGAAGAGAGCTCCTGGGTGGCTCAGTCCCTGAAGCTTCCATCTCTGGATTTAGGCTCAAGTGAGGATCTCACAGTCTTGAGATCAAGCCACAAGTCAAGCTCCTTCCTGAGCATGGAGCCCGGTTGGAATTCTTCTCTCTGCATCACCCATATTCGTGCTCTCTCTTTCAGGAAATAAACATTTTTGAAAAGTAACTGTGTTCACTCCATGCTTTACTCTGATGTTCATCTGCATAGCTGTGACTCAGGGGCTAAGCCCAATTTGAGCCACTTCAGCTCTTCCCCAGGGCAGTCATTACCTTATGTATTTCCACCACAGCACACTGAGTTCATGGGTGTTTTTTCCTGCAGTAAAAGGGAGGTGTCAATAAGAGGCTAAGTAAAATGAGGGACTGAGGTCTGTGGGCACATGCAGGTAAGCAGTGCAGATCGGGTCGTGGGGTCTAGCTGGTGACATGATCTCCCTCCTGCATCTTAGGTACCATTATGACCTCCTGCTGTGTCCACTTGGTAACTGTGGAGTTTGTTGCAGGGACTGCTGACCTTCAGGGATGTGGCCATCGAATTCTCTCAGGAGGAGTGGGGATTCCTGAACCACAGTCAGTGGGAACTGTACAGAGATGTGATGTTAGAGACCTACGGACACCTCGTCTTCTTAGGTGAGGCTAACTCCCTCTAGATTTCCCAATCCTACTCAAGGGTGTTATTCCTTCCTGTGTAGACTCTCTTAGAACCTTTCTCTCGCATGACTGGGATTCAAATCCCTACAGTAAAGAAAGAGGAGGGGTTGGCAGAGGTAAAGAAAAGTCTTCGTGATGTTTTCTTTCAGGTGAGTTTTCCCATCCTGAGAGTCACATCATCATTTCCTAGATGGATGGCATTTCTAAGTATTATTGAGTGGCATAAAATATTTCCGTCTTCCATATGAATTTCTACTCATGTTGGTAGTGGTAAGATTCAGAAATGGAGATCAGGATGTGAAACTTGAAAATCCATCCTGTGTGTTCCAAAGGGGCTGTTGGGCAATGGCATTTGGGCATGATTTCCCAGAATTCTAGAATGTCCTCTTTTCTCTACTGAGTCCAATATTGGATTGAAAGGTAGAATCTCCAGCAATACTCTATCCTTTTGCTCTAACAAACAGGTCTTGTTGTGTCAAAGCCAGGCCTGGTCATCTTTTTGGAACAAAAGAGGGAGCTATGGGATGTGAAGAGAAAGGAGACAGTAGCCTCATACCCAGGTAAGTGGGAATGAATGAGGCAGATGACAGAGGTGAGGTCCAAATGTGAAGGATGAAGAAAGACCATACAATGTGATTTGAGCAGCCATTCTGGAATGGAAATCAGTTTGCAAAACCTAGTTTTATGTCAATACATTTCACAGAGGCACATCTGCTTTCCAATACATCACACTCTCACAAATCTCTAAGGATTCTCCTTCAGTTCCACTTAAAAGTCCTTCACATCCACAGTGAGGGCCTCCATAATCTCATTGGCTCTCCATTGCTTTGAGGGTTTGGGGTATTCTCTGTGTTTCTGAGGAAGTCTAAATTCGTTCATTTCTGAGTGTTTGCCTTGAGTGAGAAGTGCGTCAGGGTAGCGGTAGGCATCTTGGGATTTGGTGCAGAAATCCCAGGCACACTGGGGACAGAGACCATCTAATTTCTGCTTAATGCTTTCCAATATATGGAGGCTTTAATCCTAATCATACACAATTAAGACCCAGTAATTTCATCAGTTGATAAAGCACTTTCCTAAAATGAGAAAATCTAACACTTTATTTCACTTCAAAAGTTCCATTTTTGGGGCGCATGTGTGGATCAGTTGCTGAAGGATCTGACTTCAGCTGATGTCATGATCCCACAGTCAGTGACTCTGAGTCCCGCACAGGCCTCAGTGATGACAGCACAGAGCAACCTTGGAATCCTGTCTCCCTCTCTCTCTGCTCCTCCCCTACTTGGTCTCTCTCTCAAAATTAATTAAAGAAAACTTACAAAAAGTAAGAAAAGTTCATTTTTGATGGTATTAACTAAAATACAAAATTCCACTCTATATGTTCCATTCCTCAATCGTAAAATAACTTAAATCTCTTCTTATTTTCCTAGAATCTCGACATAAATTAATGTCACAGGGAGATAGAACATTTAGAATTCAAAACTTGCAATCAATAATAAAATCTCTATTCATGTTCTCTTAATCATTGAATCATTTTATAACTTTTTCATGTATAATAGGAAGTTCCTGTGACTTTGTCATATATGTTTTCGCGTTCTGAGTAGTTGTATATGAGATTACATTATGATTCATTGTATCCAAAACTTTTAAATATCGTTTGTAATGTTTATTTTTGAAAGATAGAGCAGGCTTGAGGGATGAAATAGAAGAACACACCAAATTTGAAGCAGGCTCCTGGCTCTGAGTTGTCAGCACAGAGTCCTCCCCAAGGCTCATAGACTCTTGAGATCGCGGCCTGAGCTCAAGTCCGACACCTCACCTACTGAGCCACCTACCCACCTCTGCAGCTCTAATACGAAAATCTCAGCATGTAACCATGAATGAGGGCCTATTTTGATTTATTAGCTGGTTTTCATGCAGAGGAAAATTGCAATGTATACTCATCAATATCAACCCCGGAAATCTCTAATGAAAGCCCCTCTGTATTTAGCACTTAAAAGACATTATTACACAGAATTTAAGGGTATAACTCAATTTTCAGAATCAAGTAAGCAAAAACACTCATTTCTTTTAAGGTTTTCTTTTTCCCATTTACTTTGAGAGATGGAGAGAGAGAGTGGAGGAGGGGCAGAGGGACAGGAGACAATCCCAGGCAGGCTCCACACTGTCAGTGCAGACGAAGATGTGGGCTGGAACTCACAAACCATGAGATGACGACCTGAGCTGAAACCGAGAGTCAGACGCACAACCCTCGCTGAGCCACCCACGCACCCCAAAGCCTTTCATTTCTAAACATACAAACAACATCAAAGTTGCAAAATAGGCCAACAATAACATTATTTAAAAATATGGGGATTACATTAACATACAATATGAGTGATGTAGAAAAACTAATGAATGATTTGGGGCTCCTGGGTGGCTCACTCAAATTTCGGACTTTACCTTAGGTCATGATCTCATCGTTTGTGGGTTCATGTCCCCCATCAGGTTCTGTGCGGACAGCTCAGAGAATGGAGCCTGTCACAGATTCTGTGTTTCTCTCTCTTTCTGCCCCTTCCTCTCTCAGACTCTCTCTCCATCTCTCAAAAAATAAATAAACATTAAAAAAGATAAGTATTTTAAGAAAAAGAAAAAATAGTGATTCCTTTTTCCTGAAGTTGACTTTTTCTGATTTCAGTTTTGTGTATGACAAATTCTAATTCTAAGCATCAGAGAGTAGCAAGTGGAATGCCTTTACTTTCATTTTTACCTTTCAGCTGTAATTCCAAATGAAACTGACAGCCTCCTTTCAGAGACGTTTATAGGAACTTCTATCCAAAGAGTGTCAGTGGATGGATATAAAGGAAGTGCCCTTGAGAATGGACACTTAATGAGAGACTGGAACAAGGATGGGGACAGTGAGGGACATCAACCACACCTGGGGACTCCTATTCCAGACTACGGTGGCGACTGGCATCCACGTGGGGAGGTCTCTGATCAAAGCGCCAACCTCATTACACGTAAGAGTATACATTCAGGAGAGAATCACTCTAAATATGACGCATGTGGGGAAATACTTAACCAGCCCTCCAATGCAGGTGATCAGAAGAGGATTCATGTGGGGAAAAGCCCATACACATGTAATGAACCTGGGAACATACTTAGTCAGTCATCAAGACTACATATCACTAAGACAATCCATTCTGGACAGAAAGGTTACGTTTGTAAGGAGTGTGGCAAAGCCTTCAACAGACTCTCAGCACTAATTCAAAATCAGCGAGTGCACACTGAAGAGAAACCTTACAAATGTGAAGAAGGTGGTAAAACCTTTAATGATGCCTCATCAATAAATGTACGTAGACTAATCCGTACAGGAGAGAAACCTTACACACATAAAAAATGTGGGATGGCCTTTCCCCAACACTCACCTCTTACCGAACATCACAGAACCCATACTGGAGAGAAACCTTACCAATGTGAAGACTGTGGAAAATCCTTTAAGAGTACCTCAGCCCTTAGTGAACATCACCGAATCCATACTGGAGAGAAACCTTACCAATGTAACGAATGTGGCAAGTCCTTTCATCGCCAGTCAAGCCTTAACAATCATCACAAAATCCATACTGGAGAGAAACTCTACCA
Source organism: Mungos mungo (assembly GCA_004023785.1). NCBI lineage: Eukaryota > Metazoa > Chordata > Mammalia > Carnivora > Herpestidae > Mungos > Mungos mungo. Next base: position 16,610 of record PISW01010532.1, on the reverse strand, counting down.
ATGTACGGAATGTGGCAAGGCCTTTACCAATCCCTCACACCTTAGTAGCCATCACAGAACCCATACTGGAGAGAAACCTTACCAATGTAATGAATGTGGTAAGTCCTTTTCTCGCCAGTCAAGCCTTAACATTCATCACAAAATCCATACTGGAGAGAAACCCTACCAATGTATGGAATGTGGCAAGGCCTTTAACAATCCCTCACACCTTAGTAGACATCACAGAATCCATACTGGAGAGAGACCCTACAAATGTACGGAATGTGGCAAGGCCTTTAACAATCCCTCACACCTTAGTAGCCATCACAGAATCCATACTGGAGAGAAGCCTTACCAATGTAACGAATGTGGCAAAGCCTTTACCCAGTCCTCACACCTTAAGGGACATCACCAAATCCATACTGGAGAGAAACCTTACCAATGTAAAGAATGTGGCAAGACCTTTACCAAGCACGCACGCTTTATTGGACATAAAAAGATCCATTCTGGAGAGAAATGTTAGCAATGTGAGTAACATGCCAAGGCCTTTATCCAACACTCACCTTATTCAATATCACAGAATTCATACTAGATTGAAACTCTACAAATGTTAGACTATGGCTAGATCTTTATGTGACTTTTACACTTTACTTGACATCACAGAATTCATACTAAATGAAAACCTTCCCAATGTAAAAAAAATGCAGTAAGGTCTTTAATCGCTTTTCAACCTTTACTCAGTATCACAGAATTCATCCTGGAGCAACTCTTCCAAATTTGAAGAATGTGAGAAAAGGTTTGTGGACTGTTCACCCCTTGCTTCACATTGGAAACTTGGTACTGGAGAATAACCCCTGAATGCCACTACGGCATGTGGCAAGACTTCTAAGAACTGCTACACCCTGACTCCTGATCAGAGAAGGAATACTAGGGAAGATGTTGCAAATATACAGAATTTGGAGAGCATGTTAATTAGAGCTGAAGCTTCATTCTACATCACAGAATTCATACTGGAGAAAAAATGTAAAATGTAAAGAATGTAGTTAAATTTGTATGGCTGCTCAACTCTACTCAGGATCGCAGACTTTATCCCGAGGAGAAACATTACAAAGTAAAGAATGTGTCCCACCTATAGCTGGAACTCACAACTTTCTCAATTCCATAGCTATCCTACAGCATAGAAAGAGAGAAAGAGAAGAGAAAATTTCAGTGCTTACATGTGGAGTTTGATCCTTCATCAATACTTGAAAAAACACATGACGTTTAAATCTTACATCATGACATCATGAATGAGGCACCGCTTTCATATCAAATGTAGACCAGCCAGTGCATGAAAGAAGGTAACTTTGAAGACATATTTAGAAAAATATAATTAAACATCAAATGTTAATGAATGTCATGAAATTCACATTGGGAAATAGTACCTAAAGTGCATCTTATAACTGCATATAGTAGAGTCTTGTTTTCATTTTCAATTTGAGTTTCTCACTATTAATTGGAATCCATAGTTGCTTATATTTAATAAAATTATTTATACAGTTAGGTTTAAATTTTCTATCTTAATATTTGTTTTTATTTGACTCATAAGTTTTCTGTCCATTTGCTTTCTTTTATGATTTCTATTGAGTATTTAATATTCTATTTGTATCTCTTTAAATGGCTCTTTAGCTAGAATTACTTTTGTTTTAATGTTTTATTTATTTATTTTTTTATTTTTATTTTTATTTTTTTTTGCTGTTCATCTTGCTTTCTTTTTTTTTTATAATAGTTTATTGTCAAATTAGTTTCCATATAACACCCGAGTGCTTCTCCCCACAAGTGTCCCTCATCATGACCATCACCCCCTCCCACCCCCTCCCCTTCCCCCCTCAGTCCATGGTTTGTCTCCAGTATTTTTGAGACAGAGAGATACAGAGGGGAGGGGCAGAGAGAGAGGGAGACACTGAATCAGAAGCAGGCTCTAGGCTCTCAGCTGTCAGAGCCCGACTCGGGGACTGAACCCATGAACGTGAGATCATAACCTGAGCCGAAGTCGGATGCTTAACTGACTAAGCCACCCAGGCACCCCTAGAATTAATTTAAAAAATTTAGCGATTGCTCTATGGATTTCAATTTGCATTCTTCTAACACTCTACCATGATGTATTATTATACTTCGATTTACCACTTTTCCATTCTTTGGGCTGTTACTACCCTAAATTTTACTTCTACTTATTCTACATAATTTATATTACATTATTATTTTTCTTTAAACAATCAATGATCTTTTAAAGAAATTAAAAATAGGATTTCAAACCTGTTATATTTACCATCTATTCCTCATGTCGTTTCAGTAGTCAAATTTAGAGATAGTTTTTAAGAGAAAGAAAAATCATGAATTTATGCTTAAACTTCCAACTCAAAACTTGGATTTTGGGATTCTGAACATCTTTAAGTTTGCTAGTGTGTTATATTTTGTTGTAGAGAAAAGCTTTATTTCCAAATACATTAACATAGTTATATATTTGCTTTGTCCTATATTATCATCTACATGTTTATTTTTAAAATAACAACATCAAGGTAACTTTCAAAAATACCAAATGCAGATTAAAATACCTATATGGCTCTTTTGTTCCTATAATATACTCTCTGCAGGGATGTATAATTAAAACACTGATTAAGTCATTTAAAGTAATTATTCTATATGCATGGTTATAGACCTGAGGTACAGTTAAGCTTGATTCCGTTTTTTATTTATTTTTTAAAGTAATTTTTTGGGATTCTTTTAACTTTTATTTATATTTGAAAGAGGGAGCATGAGTGTGCATGAGTGTGCATGAGTGGAGAAGAGGCAGAGACGAAGAAAGAGAGAGGGAGACTCATAAGCAGGCTCCATGCTGTCAGCACAGAGCCTGACACGGGGCTTAATCCCATGACCATGAGATCCGGATCTTGAGAGATGCTGACCCAGGCAGAAATCAAGAGTTGAATACTTAACCAACTGGGCCACCCAGGTGCTGCAACTGAGTTTGTTTTCAATTTGGGGACATTACTTTTTTCTTTATATATTGTTATTATTTAACTACGCAACTAATTTTCATCACTCTGAAGTAAAAACTCTATACCAAGATACATTCACCGAAAGTCTCATTTTCATCCTTGACTATTCCACGCTGCTCTTTTCTTCCACCCAGGGGTAGCCATACAAATTAAATTAATAAATTATAAAATCAATTAATTTTTATTTTCATTTTTAACTAAAATTATACATCTATGTATATTTATATGTCTGGGTATATGTATATGTATGTGTGTGTGTGTGTGTGTGTGTGTGTGTGTGTGTGGATGTGTGTCGATATGTTACATCCACTACTCATACCACTTTTGAGGTTTCTGAGATGTGGTAAGACAGTGGAGATACTTGCAATGCAGAATAGGGCAGTGTATTTTACAGACAAAAAAACCCCCAACGGATTGAATTTGAATGTTACTCTGGCCTCCTGGAGAATCATATACCACGTGATCAGCATAATTTGAAAACGATTGCCACTAAAAGAGGTTAAACTTAGGACATTTTGTGATATGTGGGTTTTAGCAAACGGGACACCTGATTTTTTTCCAAGGCCACCAGGGTGCTTTGATAACTCATAAGTGGTCAGACTTACCGTCACTGAAATTTTGGTCCAATGATTTTACTCCCAAGCCTCTGGGCCTTAGTTTTTTCTTGGCTTTATCACTGTTTGTCTAATTGGTTTTTCAAACATCGATGCTTCTCTTGGGGAGGGTAGACAGCAATCAGGTCTCCCCCAAGAGAGGCTTGGGGTCTGCCCAAGTCCCTTACCTCCCCCTATCACTGTTGCTAACAACCGTAAGATTCACCAATCCCTCAATTTCACACAGGTCTGCATACTTGTCTTTATCTTCAGTTTTAAGTGTACGTTCACTGTGGCACCAGACTTGAGCAAGACCAATGTTGCAGACTCCTGCATTCAAGTGAAATTGGCTCAGATCCAGTTGCGTGCATGCTGCGGGGCCCTGTGCTAGTCTCCAGTATGCCTAATCTCATTATAGTACCCTCCTTGTAGCCTGCCCATTTTTGTATCCTCATTTACATACTTACCCTGATCGCCATTTGATGATCAGTCCTTGACATCAGCATATTATGCTCTCCGATGTAGTTTCAAATCTGTGTCTGGTAAAACTCCGTTTTCTCTCAATGGCCGAGAACTGGAAACGGAACTGAAAGCATCACTGGGTTACATGGTGTTATACATGGATTACAGGGATTAAACCAACATTTTTGGGTCAGCTTCAGCAGAGAGATCTAAGCATCATAGAATGAATCCAGAATAGCTCAAACCCTCCATTGCTCCTTCAGTTGATGTTGCAGGATGAACATGCGTTCTGGAATCAGATTACTAGGTTACAATTCAGATTCTACCACTTATTAGCTCTGTAAACTTGGACATGTTACTTGACCATTATGTGCCTCAGTTTTCTGATCAGCAGAATGAACACGACAACTACCTACTTCTTAAGGTGATTATGTGAATTGAGGAAGTCATACACTTAAAAGGCTTAGAACAATGCTTTACACATAGACAAGCACTCACTAAATAGTAGATATCTGTCATGATAAACATTACTTCTTTATTGTCAAGTGATCATTAGAATCCTAAGAGTTGGGGTAGCTGGGTGGCTGAATCAGTTAAGCCTCCACCTTCAGCTCAGGTCATGATCTCAAGGTGCCTGAGTTTGAGCCCCGCATTCAGCTCTGTACTGACAGCTCTGAGCCTGGAGTCTGCTTCAGATTCTCTCTCTCTCTCTCTCAAATAAATAAACATTAAAAAATTTAAAAAAAGAATCATAAGAGGTAGAATAGTATCTTGTGATCATTAATGCTTGGTATGGAACATGGAAAGCCCCAGGGCACAAGACTCAATTTAATATAGCAGTCAACCTACGGGCTACAGTTCACCTATTGATCCAACGCTGCTTGGAAGACAATAAGTTGCACTTCTTAACTTGAGAGACATACTAAATGTCAATATCACTCAAATGAAAGTTGAGATCCTGTATTCAATGTCTACATAGAGTATTACTCAAAGAAAACACACATTCCCAGAAGTTTAAAAAGCAATTCAACCTGTAGTTATCTGTTTTGGAGTTATCCTTTTTAGACATTGTAAGGTAGTTTGAAAAGGTGAAGGTTTCTAACCTGATAAAATTCTAGCCATTCTGACCCTCCTTTTATTAAAATAATAAATAAATAAAAAGTATTTATCAATTGTTAAGCTTTGATTAAGACTTGGATAACTTTATAATGATATTATCTAAAATAAAAATAAAGTGTATAGCTATATCAGCATTTTAGTTACACACATCTTAAACAAGCAAGAAGTGTAAAGAGAAAATAGTTGCAATAGAGCTCTCACAATACATAAATTGTTTGGTATAGTATACAGGAAACCACTTTGTAACTACCTATATGCTATTTAGAAGAAAATTACAGCTAAAATTTGGCTTGTATCCTGTAACTTCCTCCAGTAATTTAACCTGCATTAAGTTCTTACCAAAATTAGAACAAAATAATTCTTTTACTTTCCTCACATTCTTATTTTAACTTCCAAAATAGGATGCTCCACTGATCTACCTTCTTGCAGACTTCTCTGTACAGAAAAAGAATTGATTTAACTGATTGGAGAGATGGGCAGCGCCTCTAGCTCTTTTAACCACATTAACCTCTGGAAGGAGCCCTTGCATTAAAGGCAAAGGGGGCTGTCATCACATGCCTGGCTCTCCTTCCTTTGCAGTTAGGGAGGTTTGAGGCAGACTGACATTCCCCACATGGCTGGTTGAGTATCTCTCTCTAGATCTAACTTTTCCTATAAATAAGTCTCAAAGTCAAGCAAGATTTAGGGGGTGGGATTGGTAGGAAATTTGTTTTGTCTTTGGACCCAGGTCATGCTCACCAATTAACCGTTCCTATTAATATTAGTCTTTTCTCCCAGTCTGACTTCTTTCTGTTTCAGGTGGTCAAGGACTGGTAGAGACAGAGGGCTGAGAACAATTCAACTATCAGAATATATTTTTTGTTTGGTTGCTATCTCTTCATCTATGCTGTAAACAGTGTTGAGCAGTAATGGAATCTTTCTCAACCATGTCACTTCAGAATGTAACAAACGAGTTGCCTAGTCTGTGACCATAGATTGTTTGCAGATAAAACGATTCCCATGGAACGTTTACCCTGACTAACTTCATAATAGACTTTGATTTTAAAGATCAATCCCCAGAACTTGCTTTTGAAGCTGTACCTTGATTTCTAACAGGATTTTCAGTTCCTGTGTTCTCAAATTTAGCGCAAACGTCTATAAAGTAGTAATGTTTTCTTTCTCACTTACCATTTTTACTTTCTGGGCTGGGTGGTGAGGCCCTTCCTGTTCCTGCCTAAAATAGAACTTTCCAAATGAGTCTACTAGGAATGTGACTTGGCTTTCTGCCACACCTGACTCCTGGTGGGGACGTGTGGGTTCATAAAGGCTAAGCTTCACAAATCATCTGAGTGATCGGGTGAAAAATGAAGATTCTTATTTAGTAGGTTAAGACTGAAATTCTACATTTCTAACCATTCCCAGAAGATGTCCATGCTACTGATCTTGAGTAGCAAGGCATTAATGACTCAACTTTACAAACAATACCATCCATTCCTAAAACAGTATTTAATTCTACTATATGCCAACCACTGGGATAAGAAACTAAAAAGAAATGTAACCTAATCCTCACCCATAAGAAGCCCAGAGTCTAATCTGGCAACAAATTTAACAAGTAAATGCTTGGGGTTGCCTGGGTGACTCAGTCGTTGAGTGTCTGATGCTTTATTTCAGCTCATGTCATGATTCCACAGTCAGAGCATCCATCCCCGAGTTGGGCTGTGTGCTGAGTGAGGAGCCTGCTTAAGATTCTCTCTCTTACCCCCTGCCCCGTCCCCTACTCGCTATGTCTCTCTAAGTTAAAAAATATATATTTAAAAAAACCATAAATTATATGACCATTAATAGAATGGAAAGATAAACTATAACCTGAGAGAAAATACTTGCAAAAGCCACATTTCACAAAAGATTGTCATCCAAACTATCCAAATAACTCTTAAAATTCACCAATAAGCAGACAAACAAACCAATTTTTAAAATGTGTAAGATTTGAATAGATCCCTCCCCAAGAAGATACATGGATAGCAAGTAAGAATATAAGAAGACTATCAACATCATGCGTCAAATGGAATTTGCAAATTAGGACAAAGAAATATGACTACACACCTATTACAATGGAAGAAATCCAGAACACTGACAACACCAGATGCCCGTGAGGATGTAGCGCAACAGGAACTCTCTCTCATTGCTAGTGGAATGCAGAATTGTACAGCCACTTTGGAGGACAGTTTGACAGTTTCTTACATAACTAAGCAAACTCTTACCCTATGATCCTGCAATCACATGGTATTTTCTCAAATGAGTTAAAAACCAATGTTTATCTATGCAACAGCCTGCACAGGGATGACTGTAGCAGCTTTATTCATAATTGCCAACTTTTATAAACAACCGAGATGTAGGTGATTAGATAAATAAACTGTGCTGCATTCAGGCAATAGAATATTATTCAGTGCTAAAAAAAAATGAGCTATCAATGGGGAACCTGGGGTGCTCAGTCCATTAAGCAACTGATTAAGCTCAGGTCATGATCTCATCATTCCTGAGATTGAGCCCAGCTTCTGGCTCTATGGTCAGTGCAGAGTCTCCTTGGGATTCTCTCTCTCCGTCCCTCTCTGTACCCTCTCATTTGTTAGATCTCTCTCTCTCTCCCTCAAAATAAATAAATAAACATTCACAAAAATAAAAAGAAATGTGCTATCAAGACACAAATAGACATGGAAAAATCTTAAGTGCATATTATTAAGTGAAAGAAGTCAATGGCTACATATGGTTCCCAATGTATGACATTCTGGAAAAGGCACAACTATGGAGCTAATAAAAGGGTCAGTGGTTGTCAAGAGATTGAGGGGAAGGGAAGGATAAACAGGTAGAGCCCAGAAGATTTTTAGGAAAGTGAGACCATTCTGTACATTGCTATAGTAAAGGATCCATGTCACCATACATTTGCAAAGACCTATAGAGTTAAAACACCAAGAGAATGAATCCTAATGTAAACAATGGACTTTGGTTGATAATGACTGTCAGTGTTTGTTCATCAGTTGTAACAAGTGTACTGTGTACCACTCTGGAGCAGGATGTTGAGGATGTAGGAGGCTGTGCATGCATAGGGGCAGGGAATTCACGGGAATTCTCTGTACCTTCCACTCAACTGAACCAAAAAGAAATTGAGAGAGAGAAAGAGAGAGAAGAGGAAGGTAAAAAATAGAAGCAGAGAGGAGGGGAGAGGAAGGGAGGGGAGGGGAGAGAAGGGAGAAGAAGGGAGACAATCAGGCCAGAGAATCAATTCTGGGGGCTAGAAAGTTCTTCATTGGAAGGCAAAACTGATCAAGTAAACCACATATACCAAACTAACCTCTGCACTGGGAAACCTGTATTAAATTATCTGGGATGTCTTTCAATGTGAAAATTGTAGAGCCATATTCTGGATCTCCTGAACCAGAACTTCTTAGTGTTAGCAGTTGGTAGTCTGCAGTTTATCAGGCTTTTCAGGCTGTTTTTATATACTATAAAGTTTGAGAACCACCCTCTACTTTCTGTCAACACATTTTTTTTTGTACAAAAGCCAACACCAAATTGATTCCAAGTAAGTTTTAATAACTTTACTTTCTTATTGGTAACAATCAACAAGCTTAAAAGTTATGAAAAATCATTAAATCATCTACATATTCTTTTTCTCATATTTCATTAATACAATAAGCCATGTAAATAATACTGAAGTAGATTTACTGGGGAAATACATATATCACTCTGACACCTTTTATTAAGAAGGAATAAAAGCATAAATGATTTGGAATTTGGGCAGCATGGTACAAGTGTAAGAATGAATCATTTGTAGAAGTGAAATCTTTACCAACATTATTTTTACTATGAGACATGCTAAGAATATCCTAAACAATAGACAGAAATATTTTGCTGTTTAAAGTTTTTAAACAATCATGAAGGCACTGTTCAGCTTTGTGTGTTTCTCTGATAAAAACAGCTAAATTATCCTCCCCATACTTCCTGTTTCTATATTTAAGAATACCGCAGTTACTCTAATATACCTTTTGTACGTAATTGCCCATAAATGCAGCTTGGCTGGAAGAGCACCCCTGGGCCTGATCGCTCAGCATTTCAGGTATGGTGATATCACACAGGCTAGAGAACAGGGACTCTAAAGCAGTCTCCATCTAAGGGGCAAAGTCTTAATGCCAGTGTCACATACGGAGAGCTCCACCACAAAATCCCAGTGTTATCTTTATGGGGCAAAAAATTGTATGGGATGTCATACTCCCATCCCCCTAATTCCATACATTATTTTCTTTTTTTTATTGACACAATTTTTATTTTTTTTGATGATCAACAGTTTATTTTTATTTTTTTACATATGCAATTATTTTCCATCATTTACAATACAGTAGTTACAATGACACTCCAAACAGAAAAGCAAAGTAAAAAATCAAAACACCAACTTCTGTTTCATGTAATTAGACTTACACAGAAATTAGAAGGTTAAGTAACAACTAGTTAATCACCTAACTTCACAGCTATCTGAAGTGACAATCGTTATATGGCAGCTTATCTATGATACATTCAAGATAAATGATACAATTTATTACTTGCTCATAAGCTACAACACAGCCTGCTTAATACCTTTCCTTAAATTCCACCTCTCTACTACAATATACTTGAGGTCCATGCAAAAAAGTAGCTACCTTTTATGTCCATACATTATTTTCATACATTTTCCTTAATGATCCATTTGCTTTAGTATTTTCAGGAAACTGAAATGGAATGTCAGTTTTGGCAGTTTCTCTTTTTACCATTTCAGTAAGTCACCTTTCTTCCCTTCCACACATACCCACACACACACACACAGACACACACACACAGACACACACACACTTCACATTCATTTGTGCAGCAGCTCACATATGTGTTCCAATGGATCCCAACCTTTGCTGTCCACTTTGTAAGAGGTCTAGTGCATTATTCAGTAGCAACACCTGAGAAACCTAATAAACTCACGCTGTTGAATAAAGCTATAGGCTATTTTTGACATAATTAGACGCAAGTACTCTGGAAATTCAGAAAGTCTGAAACCATCTCATTTGCTGTACCCAACTGGCTGCAACTATAATATTTTTAAATGAATTATTATGAAGCTGTATCACTTCACTCTGGAGAGTTTGTCCTGATTTCCTTAGAAAGAAGTACGAAGAAAGGTAAGATACAGATGTGGTTGATGAAAGTATGGTGACCTGGGCTGGCCAAATGAATATTCAAGACTTTTCTCCCTTCCATGAACTGTACTTTTCATGTGCTATCAGATCAACGATGAAGCAGTTTAACTCGTCAATCTGTACTTGCTCAATGATAATTATTTTTATGTTTATTTAAACACCCACGAGTATATTAATTCAGCAGCATTATATCACATTCATATACACTAGTCCATGTGACCCAGCCACTGAGTCACAGCTTTGTTTATAAATGCACCACACATTATTGCTCCATCACTACCTATATTTGCTCAGCCCTGTGACAGGGTAGCTAAAACCATTTGCATGTCAGGTACGGGGAGCGTCTGCTCTGCAGTAGTTGGTGTGGTCCACATCTTCACTGAGCCATTTATGCTTTCCATTCTTTCTTATATCAAGTCTAAAATTACTTCTTCTTTACATTAAAAAAAAAAACAACAACAACCCAGTGTTGGATGGACAGAGGAATATCTCTCATCACAGAAGAATGACCAGAAATAAACATCCTATCATTACTGGGTTGATGGTCAGTTAGTCAAATTGGGTCATCCTTCATTGTCAAGAGAGTGTAGTGAACTGATCCAGATTATGCAAACCTCTCTTACTTACATGTGTCTCTTATCCTCCAAAAAATATATTAACTTTATACATTGGGTAAAATGTAGCTAAGTTGAAGTGTTCTACCAGTCTGCTACTCATAATATCACTTAGTCATGGAGGGAAGGGTTTTTGTGTTGTTGTTCAAGGGGATCATATAAAAAGTTCCGTCAGAATTTGGGGGGAGACATTTTAGTCATTTGTCCTATAGACCCTTAAGACCCAAGCACCAATATGAACCTCCTTAAAGTGAAGCTTCACAGGTCAAGGAGTATTATTTGACCTTTTGTTGGGCTCAGTAATGGTGTGGACATGCAGATCATTCAGTGATCACTGCTTGGAGATCAAGGTTGAATTTACCTCCTCACACATATGGCTGTGTATTCTGTAGGTGCTTCTTTCACATTCCTTGCTTGTCTTGGGTTTATCCCAATGACAGAATGGTTCAAGGAAGCATAACCAATGTCCTGTTTGTTTTCCTCCAGGCATAGGTTAGAATAAGCTTCAGACTCTTCCTGGACCCTGAACCAGTGGTCATTATCATAAGGACCAGTTTCTGATAACAGTGTTTCGGGATTTTGCCTGATTCCCTGGTCAGTTTCCTCACTCCGAAAGGGCCAGGGAATATCAACCTGTAAGAGAAAAAAGATATGTTTACTACCACTTAAGGATGCGAGAGTGCACACGATTACCAAACGATGAGTATATGCTAAATGAAGTCATACATATCAACAGAAATAACTTACACTTCCTCACGTTTGCTGCTGACATTTACATTTTTTAGCAGATGCTTACTCATTAAAAGATGAAAGTCTTAGGACCACTATGTTCCTCCCAAGTAGTTACATTGTGCTTCATTACCGTTCACTTTGAAGTCACAGAATCCTTTTTTTTTTTTTAAGTTTAAGTTATTTATTTTGAGAGAGACAAAGCAGGAGCTGGGAAGGAGCAGAGAGGGACAGAGAGAGAGAGAGAGAGAGAGAGAGAGAGAGAGAGAGAGAGAGAGAATCCCAAGCAGGTTGACCACTGTCAGCACAGAGCCCAGCATGGGGCTCCATCCCATGAACCTGGCCAAAATCAAGAGTCAGATGCTCAATCAAGTGAGCCACACAGGTGCCCCAACAGAATACTTTTCAATCTCTCAGCCCAAATTAATAAGAAAAACATAAATATCCCACAAGAAACTTCAGACAGCTTACAAGATAAAGGATAGTATTAACACAGTTTAGAAGTAAATGATTAAAAATAAAATAGAACAGATGTCCTCTAATGGGTCAGAAAGAATAAATATGAGTTATTATGATTTAAAGCCTGAAATTAAAAATTGCTTTCCATTTTAGGAAGGGAGGGTCTAACTGCAGGAAAAATTATACAATATCTGGATTATCACAAGAAAATTATTATACCTCCAAATAAGTCAAATATCTTAAAGCTTCTGAGAAAGAGGTGAACTTAAAAAACAAAAAACAAGAGGGGCACCTGGGTGGCTTAGTTGGTAAAGTATCAGACTTCAGCTCATGATCTCAGGGTTTGTGAATGTGAGCCCTGCGTCAGGCTTTCTGTAGTCAGCATAGAGCCTGCTTCAGATCCTCTGTTCCCTTTCTCTCTCTGCCCCTCTCCTACTCGTGCTTTCTCTCTCTCAAAAATAAATTAAAAATTTTAACAATTAAGAAAAAAAAAACAGAAAATAAACAAAAATGAAAATAAAATGTGTCCTGACGCTTCTCACTCTTTTCAGTTGTTAACCACTCCTAACTAAACAAGGACCTTACCTGGTAAAAATAAAGATACCATTTTAATGCTAAGAGTTGTTATTTTAATTGTCAATTTGCCAGTCAATTTACATGCTTGAGGTTTGGTCTAACTCCCTGAAGGTAGCAGATCCGCAGTCTTTGACAGTCTGCATGCCTGTCTGGTCCTTTATCGTCCTTATTTTGTATGTGAAGTAGTCCATCTCCTTCCCCTTCCTGGCAGAATTCTACCGCAGAATTTCTGGCTCTATTCCAAGAAACTGAGCATTGGACGCTGAGCACACTGTTTGCCTTCAGTGAGGTGGCTGCCCAGGAAAAAAGGCAGGATGACTGAGTGAGGCAGGAATAACTTTCCCCCTTCTAGTCTGTTGGCTCAGCTGAAAAGCGCCCCACCCGCACTGGAAGGAACCGGGTGATTTCTCCAGAGAAGCATTGAAGGACAAAACTGTCATGTGACCTGCTAAATAGCCATAGTCTTCAATATATCAACAAGATCCCTGTTGTAATTTAACAATTGTATAGAAGTCTGTCAACTCAGTTACCTGGCTCCTGTCCCAAAAGCCGGCAGGTCTCCGTGGAAAACTCGGTTAGACTCAATGAGGTAAAAGAAAACACGGGGTTCTGTGGTTGAGCCTATGCTGTAGCCCGTCAGCAAAGCGGTGGATGCCGCAAGGCTGATGTGAACAGATCTGACAGAAACCAAAGCCGCTCTCCTGCTCTGTATTTGTAATGCTGGTTTACGTTTACAAAGCACTTTAACAAAAACACACAGTTCAGTGATTTTTTAGTATTTTAAGTACTTTTATATCCTCCAGGGAGCATTGTGGAATAAGATGAGAACTCTGGCTTTTATATGTATCTGCCATATTTTTATGCTCCTTTCTCTCCGTTGGATTTCTATTCCCCTGATTCCAGTTCGAGTCCCTGCCTAAGAAATCTTTAGTCTCAAAGATCTAACGTGGCATCACCGTATTTTCTGAAATGTTGGCCAACTCCAATAGGCCAAAGCTGTGAATTCCTGCAAAGGATGCAGGCATCTTAAAATAAAATCCCAACAATTGCACACAGAGAGAAGCCCCTTGAATTCAACTTCAGATCATAAGTAATTTGTGCAGCCTACAGACAAAGAAATATAACTACATTTTAACCAGGCTGGACTTTATTTAAACAAGAACCCATTTAGATCATTGTTTTAAATAGTTTCCTAGATCTCAGTCCTGATTGTAACAGAATGCACTTCATTGTTGTTCACTATAGGAAGAAGACAACATTTAAGAAAATTTTCCGACTTGAAAAAACAAAACCTTAGCACCCAACACAAAGCTGTTTACTAAAAAATTAATATGAGTTTACAAAATTGAATGTATTTGGTTTGATTTAAAATTGTGCAACCTAGTGAGGAATGTTGCATTTGGCATTTCTGGAACTTTTGAGGGGGTTACTCGTGTTTATCTCTACCCTTTCACAGTGAAACATGCACACACCTTCCTTATTTATGATTATTTTTTTTAACTGAAGAAACTTATAAATTTTTTTCAGAAATATATTGCCTCATCTTGCAATTTTTGGAGTTCCAATATTTACACAACCTTGAGCCCCAAATAAAAAGCTTAGGTTTGTATTTCAAAACCCCGTAGGAAACCTTGGCACTGCCTCCAGAATGCCCTTTGCTTTGTCTGGGAGGTCTCCTCTTTGATGAGTTCACACATACTGCGAGAACTTTTTGCATAATAACTAGACCTGTGGTCATATTTTTTTATCTGCTGGGAGTGTGAAGAAATCACATGCTATTTATGAGATTATTTATGATTCATTCTTTCATTAACTCTCAATTCTCTACCAAAAGATTTTAAGGTGTTTTTGTGAGAATATATAAATAGCCTGAAGTCACATAACAGATCAAGAGCATAGCCAAGGTCTTACAATCCAATCTCTGAATTTTCTACTTCCAGTCTACACTGCCACTAATGCCCTTCCAAAAGGACACTCATTGTGAAACTTGTGAATTCTGAAGAATCTTGCTGCAGATGGAGTTAAGTGTGAAATCAACACATTTTTTTAGGGGCACCTGGGTGCTCAGTTGGTTAAGCATCCAACTTTGGGACAGGTCATGATCTCGAAGTTCATGGGTTCCAGCCCTGCATCAAGCTTTGTGCTGACAGCTCGGAGCCTGACGCCTGCTTGGGATTCTGTGTTTCCCTCTCAGCCCCTCCCCTACTCATACTCTGTCTTGGTCTGTCTTTCTATCTGCCTCTCTCAAAAATAAATCGACATTAAAAAAAATAACACATTTTTAGAAGTCAGTCTATATAGAGAGCATTTAGAACAGCTCCTGGCACAGGTTAAGTGTTACATGGACTTATTAAATTTGAAATATTATATCAAGATTAACATGGTATAACATAGATTGCATTTGTTTTAACAGATGCGTGGAACATACCAGGTTAACTTCTCTTCCTCCTGTGTCAGAAGGCTCCTTTTTTTCTGCTAGAATTCAAAAAGGTAAATACAAAATCAAGACGAGTACAGAACAACACACAATTCTTCCCCAATTCCTGTAGGTTAAGATTGTGGTGAGAATATGTGTTCTGGAACCAGATTGCTAAATTGAAATTCTGGGGAAGAGGTGGGATGCCTCCCAGGCCAGCAGCAGCGTTGCTATTTGTTTTGGCTTGTTTATTTCCTGGAGCCAGCGAGGCACATACACTCCGGTGTGTGTGCATTCACTGGCTTTTCCCTTCTGACCTATGGCCTATCCAAGAGGAAGGGGCAGGATCTACTATATCACTAGAAACAGGCTGGAAATCCTGTTCTGGGGACGTTCTATACTTGATGCCAGACACACTACTGTCTCCTCACCTACATAGGTCAGGATCTCCCATGGATCAGTTCATTTCAGACACGGTGGTTCAAAGGATTTATTCCTGCCTCTTTTTCTCAAGTTTTCTATACCAGCGTCAAGAAAGATAGTGAAAGCGGGGAGGGACCATGGAAAGAACCTTGGAGTTGCAGATGTGAAGTGGGAGGACAGAGGATTCTTTCAGTATTCTGAGAATGTTCTGGGCTCTGGAAGTCCTTACCACAAAACACCAAAAGCACTTTGGGTAGCTCAGTCAGTCCAGTGTCTGACTGTGACTCAGGTCATGATCTCATGGCTTCTGAGTTCGAGCCCCATACTGGGCTCTGTGCTGACAGTATGGAGCCTGCTTGGCATTGTCTCTCTCTCTCTCCCTTTCTCTCTGCCCCTCTCCTCCTCGTGCTCTCTCTCTTTTTCAAAATAAATTAAAAAATTAAAAAAAAAAAAAGAATACAGCTCTGAGGCTCATGGGTGGTTCAGCCAGTTAAGCCTCCAACTCTTTGGCTCACGTCTTGATCCTGGGAGCCTGTGATCAAGCCCCATAAAGAGCCCTGCATGGAGCCTCATGTGGGCTTGGGGCCTGCTTAAGATTCCTCTTCCCCTTCCCTCCCACTAGCTCTCTCTCTCTTTCTCTCTCTCAAATAAAAAATTAAATAAATACAGCTCTATCCTCGAGGCAATTTTTCATGGAATTAAATACATATTAATTTCTTGTCTTTCGATAAATACCAAGTGTATGTAATCTGAAATTTATAGAAGAAAAAAATTGAGTCTCATTTTATTGATAATTACTGCATTCTTTTTTAAAAGAATCTATCACAGAAATCATACTCAAAACTCCAACGTATACTTTTACAAAAGAGAAGGGACATGTTTATGAATCCAGGGAACAAAGTTTGACACTCTTGTGTAAACACCCGGAAAGTTCGGTCTTCCACATCCATGTCCCCAGCTCACGATGCCAGTCAAAATCCATTTTCCATCACTTTTTCTTCGGC
>PISW01010531.1:34808-48930 GCA_004023785.1 Mungos mungo | reverse complement strand
CGATGTCTGTGCAGTTTGTGCAGGGGAAATGGCAATTAGCGTGCCGGACAGAAGTCGGAAAGCGTGGCTGGTCCAGATTTCCCCTAAAAAACTAGTCATGGCATCTGCTTCCTCTGGACCTCAGTCTTCTCGTGGATGTGAGGGGTTTGGGCTCCAGCAGGGACAGCAAAAGTGGCAGTCCTGTCCTCCACACAGAGCTCCGGGCAGCCCCTTCTAAGCAGGTTGGACATGACACTATGGGACATGGTTTTCTTGGTGCCTGGAGGAAAGGCTTCAAACCTGTCCCTGGGCACCTGTCCTGATCCTCAGGTCATCCAGGATTCTATCGTTTTCCTTAATAGCCTTTATGGGCGGCTTTAATCTTAAGCTCTTCTGTTAAAAGCATATGTCTCCACTTACTTTCTTTTGTAGAAGAGAATATTAGATTTTATAATGTAAGATAGGGAGTGATCTCGGAGATCACCAACTAATTGCTGTTAACAAGAGCCAACATTTATTGGGGGATATGTGCTAGTCAGTGTGCGGACGCCATGCACGCGCAGCCGCTATGGCCGTGACTGAGTCACCAGTGACGTTGGCGTTGGCATGTCTGCTGGACTCTATCTTACACTCTACTCTGCTGGCAAATTCCCACAGCACATCTATGGCCTTTGCCCCATGCCTGATTGGTAGAGAATTCCAAGGGGAAGTCCCTAAACCCGGGGACGGCCTGAGCTCTGTGCACGCCTGGCCAAGCATTTTGTTGGTGGGCAGCTCTCGCTCTGGCCCCTCTCCGCCACCCATTCCCTTCTCTCTTCTCAAGCTTCCTTCCAATGTTCTTCCTTCCTTCATCCATTACTTCCCCTGAAAAATCTGAAAGCGGAAGTGTTAGAGCATCGTCTCTCAGATGTCCCCGCCATTTGGGATCATGCCTCTCTCCCCCAGTCCGCCGTTCCCAGTACCAAAGGAAGGAATCTTCTTTCCATTCATGGCCCAATCCTCACTACCTCCTGGTCGCATCCCGTCCCACCGAGCCGGGACCTTGTCCTCTCTCTCTCCTCCGTTGCCATCATTCCATTGTTCTACTTGTTCCTCCTCTGGGTCCTTCAGAGGAGCTCAGATTTCTCACATCCTCAAGAGCTCTCCCATGATCCCAGGTCTTTGTGTTTGTCACTTCCTACCTAGACAAGTGGCGTTGAAGATTAATCTCCCTGTTTTTGTACCTCCCATTCCCTCCACTCATTCACTTCCCTCCTTGCCTCTACGCCAGAACCTCACTGCACTGTCAAGGCTCACCGAGGGACTGCGGATTATTAAGCCAGGGGACATTTTTGGTCCTTTTTCTGGACTTCTCTGCATCATTAGATGCAGTCACCACTTTTCCTTGCAACCCTCTGTTCCCTTATTTTTTATGGTTTCATCTTTTTTCTGAATTCTCCTTTTATCCTTTAGATATTTTTTCCTGGACAGCTTTCCGTAGGTGTTCTCTAGGCCTCCTTCCCTCCCCCGTGGCCTGCCCTCCCTGGTAATCTCCTCGCTTCCATCGTTCTAATTACCACCTTTCTGTGGATGATGCCTTCATCTCTGACCTCTCAGCTCAGCTTCTGTGCATCCATCCCAATGGCTTCTGCTCCTGCCCGTTGGGTTGTCCTGTGGCGTTTCAGGTTCAGCAAGTACAGAGCTTGAGAGAACACCAACTCTCTCCATGCCTCCCTTCCCCCTCCCGCCCCCCAGGCCTGCCCTGCTTGTAGTGTTTTCTAGATGGTTAATCATGCTTCCATCCATTGTGGCCGTAAATTCGGAAATCCTGGATTCCTTGGCATGCACCCTTCGGTTTTAGTCACTAATATTCTTCAGGTCCTTCTCTCAAACATTTCTCAGATTTGACGCTTCCTTCTCTTCCTCAGTCCCCCAGTGGAGGCACTCATGCTCTCTCCCCTGGAACTTGCAACCCTCCTAATTAGTCACCTTTCCTACGGGGTTCCACCATCAAATCCCTTTCCACTTGGCTTCCAGACTTGCCTTTGAAACACAAATCTGGCTATGTCCCCTCATTGCTCAAAACCCTTCAATGTCTAATTGGTGATCAGATCAAGAACAGCCATGTTTCTGTGGCCACAGGAGAGCAAACAGGCTGTGCATGTGGAGGCTGGAGCCTGACTCTCTTCCTGGGTTTACATTCCAACTTCTTCACCTGGAAC
Source organism: Mungos mungo (assembly GCA_004023785.1). Taxonomy (NCBI): domain Eukaryota; kingdom Metazoa; phylum Chordata; class Mammalia; order Carnivora; family Herpestidae; genus Mungos; species Mungos mungo. Next base: position 46,750 of record PISW01010531.1, on the reverse strand, counting down.
CTTGGAAAAATTCCTTAATTTGGGTGTGATTTAATTGTATTTTTTTGTGGAATGGGGAGAATTTAGATTTGCTGTTAAGATTCAAGGTACAGTCTATACAGAGTATTCTGCACTACGCCAGATGTTTCTGGTAGTGGTGCCGTCAGTACTGCCACTGCCACTGGTATTACCTCTCTGCTCGTGCCACGACCTCTCTAGACCACCGTCCCCTACCACTAGCCCCCTACCCATCCTCCGCTGCCATGCTCTCTCTCCCTCTCTCTTCTCTCACACACATACACCATCAACTCAGAGCTTAGCCCTCACCAACCTTCAGAAACTTGCTTTTAAGGTTTTCAAACATTTAAACTGTCTGAGAAGCCCCTTCTATGCCTTCCTTGTGCTTACCTGTCTTTTTTTTTTTAATGTTTTATTTATTTTTCATACAGAGAGAGACAGAGCATGAGAGGGGGAGGGGCAGAGAGAGAAGGAGACACAGAACCGGAAGCAGGCTCCAGGTTCTGAGCTGATTAGCACAGAGCCTGACGCAGGGCTCGAACACACGAACGTGAGATCTGACCTGAGCTGAAGTCGGAGGCTTAACCTATTGAGCCACCCAGGTGCCCCAAAGGTGTGGTTTTGTAAGGCAGGCAAAATAATGATAGAAAACTCCTGACGATGCAAGAAAGACTGAGGTCAAAATACAAGAATTAACCATCTGCACCTATTTAGGTGCTCTTTTTTATTTAATGTTTATTCATTTTGAGAGAGAAAGAGAGCGAGAGAGCACAAGCAGGAAAGGGGCAGAGAGAGGAGGAGACACAGAACCTCGGTGCTGTCAGCACCGAGCCTGATGTGGGGCTCGAACCCACATTGTGAGATCTGACCTGAGCCGAAGTCAGAGGCTTAACCGACCGAGCCACCCAGGCGCCCCTTGTGCTTACCCATCTTACCTGTCATTCAATAATCAGTTCGTCAGCTTATGTATATCACCGTTTTGAGCTGTGAGTCACCACTGGAAGGGACCACTGAGATCGAGATGCTGCCCAATATGTATGACTACGTAAAAGAACAAATGAATGCATTGCACGATGTGTCTACACTTCCTCAATATTGAGGAAGCTCATTCTTTTTTTTTATGTTTATTTTTGAGAAAGAGAGAGAGACAGAGCATGAGCAAGGGAGGGACAGACAGAGAGGGAGACACAGAATCTGAAGCAGGAACCAGGCTCTGAGCTGTCAGCACAGAGCCCAATGCAGGGCTCAGACTCACCAACTGTGAGATCATGACTTGAGCCAAAGTTAGACACTCAACTGCCCGAGTTACCCAGCCACCCTGAGAAAGCTCGTTGTTTTTCTTGCATTCACTCTTTGTAGAGAACTCTGTCTCCATCACTGTCTTACTGTCCCCTGGCCTTTACTCTAGATGACCAATTGTCAATGGCATCTCTTTTGACACTGCTGGGAGATGAAGAGTGGTGGCCAAGAATGCTCTTCTTTCTCTAAATCCCCGAAGTACCCAACAGCCTCTTGGATGTGAGCATGAGCAAAACCAAAATTTCTCCCATGGATGAGGGGTCCCATGAGCCCCTGCGTATAAGTTGGATACTGATGGGTTAACTGCTATTCCAAAGAAGAACAGCCTCGGTAGAAGGAGAAAATGTAAATGGCCCTTTGAAATGTTTTCTAATTTGCCACTAATCATTTAAAAATATTAACCCATCCCCACCACCCCAGCCACCGTCTTGTCTCTTCATTAAATATACAAGGCCAGCATCCAAATAAGAGCTGGTCTTTGGTTTTACAAGAAAAGGGTAAATTCAGAGGCTGAGAGGAGCTAATCGTTTTCGATTAGTTAGTTTCAGACTTCACTGAGTTTGGTTTGGTCTAGATTATCTGAATCTTTATTAAGGGACCTGGAATTGGCAGCAGCAGCGGCAGGAGCAGTAACATTTGTGTAAGAGTGCATTTATACAGCGTAGCCCCCTGTGCACGTCGAGGTGTGCATGGATGCCTGCGCACGTGTGTGGTCCGTCGTGCCTCTGTGTGGGGATGTGCCACGGGCATGTGACATGTGCGTGTGCCGGAGATGAAAATGAAGTTTTCCAAGGTGCGCCCCCCACGCCCCCAGACCAAGGGGCCGCTGCTTCATCTCCAGGCTTCTCTTCTCGCCCAGCCCCTGCGAGGCCGGCCTGCCTGGAGGTAATTTTATTTAATCTCTGCAATCTTCCGGGATAGGTTTAAGTAAACAAGGATCAAGCCACTCACAACCTTAATTAGGCTACACATAAATAATGGATTGCCGGATTAGCTGAGAACAGACAGGAGGGATGCGAGAGCAGTAAAACCAACTTTCCTTAAGTGGTCCCCTTCCTTCAAGGAGCCGGTTTCTCCACGCAGATGCCTTGCCGGGTGCCATGGAGACATCCCGGCAGCCCATTTCTCATTCATGTATTCATCCGTTTGTTTATTCATTCAAAACATAAATTCTAACTAAAGCCTTCTGAAAACAAGACAAGATGCTGATGTTGGGGGCAAAGGCAAAGGTGAAACCAACAAGAACTCCTTCTCAATTGCTCACAGTTACGAGATGGGCTTATAACTGTACATGACGATGATGAAAGGGTCTCCTGACGGAGCGCGGTGGCACATTGTCTTCTCCAAGGATGAGCACAACAGAACCTCCTGGGCCACGTGTTCTTCCTACAATGTGACCTTGACACTCCTCCCGTCCAGCAGTGAAGTCTGTGAACCCGACGGTCTATCGAACTTGGTCAGACGGTTGTGCCCACCTTCACCAACAGTGTGCAGTGGAAATGACGCCACGTGACTTCCGGGGCTAAGTGCACTTTGCTCCCTCGGAATGCTTGCTCTTGGAAGCCAACCACCATCTTGTGAGGAAGCCCAAATGAGCCTGGGCCACGTGGTTCCAGTCCACAGCTTCGCTGAGGTCCGGGCTGACAGCCTGCACTGACCACCAGACATAGGAGCGTGGGCACCACCAGGCGATTCCTGCCCCGGAAGTCACTCCAGCCTTTGAATTTTCCCAGCGGAGGCCTCAGACATTGTGAGTCAGACAAGCCGTCCTTCTCTGCCCTTCTGGATTCCTAGCTCACAGAATCTGTGAGCTTAATAAAATGGCTGTTTGAAGAGGCTCAGCCAGGGCAGTGTTTGTTACAGAGCCACGGGGACGGTAACAGGCGCCGTGGGAGAAAACTCGGAGCCCAGGATGTTTTTCTCCTTGCCCAGTGACCAACAGTTACCAAGTCTGGCCAAGACTCTAGGGAGAATCTCGCCGGTATCTACTCTGTCCTCTTCATTTCTATCACCGTTGCTCTTCTTAGCTGGTGCGACCTCTTACCTGGTCTTCCTGCCTCTGGCCTCATCCCCTTCCCACTGCTTCCTTTCTAACTCTGGGATCTGGGCATTACAGCCCTTGACCCTCAGGGCATGCCACTGAACTTGGAGGGTCCCCGGAGGGACTCACAGCTCGTTGGGAGTGAGAGAACCCACAAGACAAACATGGTCAGTCTTTGCTTTACTCACTAGGAAGTGATTGCAAATATTACTTTTATACTAAGAGAGATGTGGATAAATTATAGCATAAACCCAAACTGGCAAGGATTTTAAAGATAAACCTGAGACTCCAAGGGCATTTCGCTTGCAGCAGGACTTGCTAAAACTGCTGGCGGTCTGGCTGTGCCCGCTCTCTTGTGCCGTTTGCAGGACGCCTGTGGGAAATGCTGGAGACGAGCAGCAGCCTTTTGCTCTGCAGCAGAGATGGCTTGAGAGGAGGCTCCCACTCTTTTTTTTTTTAAGTTTATTTATTTTGAGAGAGAGAAAAAGTGTGAGTTGGAGAGGGGCAGAGAGAAAGGGAGGAAGAGAGAGAGAATCCCAAGCAGGCCCCAAGCTGTCAGGACAGAGCCTAATGTAGGGCTCGAACCCATGAACCATGAGATCATGACCTGAGCTGAAGTCAGACACTTAACCAACTGAGCCACCCAGGGGCTCCAAGGCTCCCATTCTTCAGCGCAGTATTGGAGGCGCCACCATCCGTCCCCCACCCACGACTGCAGACCGGCCTCAGACGGGCACGCCCAGCTGGTGTCCGTCCATGGCACGTGCACAGGCCTCTAGCTAGAGCCAGGAGAGGTACTTGGAAGAAGGGCCCAATTAAGGCAAATAGCACTCTAGTTCGGCGAATTATTATTTTGTGTGGCCCCGAGCCTCCCTATGCTTTATGTCTCAATGTTTCTATGTCTCCTGCTTTCTGCCTCTGGACAGACTTTGCTCGTTTGCTTCCGCCAGCTCATTCTTTAGTATGCAGTTCAAATGTCTCTTCGAAGCTTCTCCCGACGCGTGTGGAATTGGCCACATCCTTTCTGGGCTCCCATCCACGTTGTTCATACAATATTTAACCTGTGCTGTTTCGGGGTGGTGGGTGTGTGCGCATCTTGGCTACTCCCCTGTGGGCTCCTCAAGGACAGGAAACAAATCTTTTTTTTTTTTTGGTCCCCCTGATTTTAACAGTTCTTTCTACTCCTTGCTCCCCACCAGCCTTTCTGCATTGTGTCTCTTAAATGGTTGGATCCCAATCATTCTTTGTTGAAGCAAGTTACTCTGTTCACATGTGGTCATATTTAAACAAACACACACCTGCAAAGCGGTTGGCCCTCAGGCCGGGCATGAACCCACACGGTCCCCTCACCTAGAAGGGTTCACAGATTCTCAAGAGAGGTGAGGCCTCGCTGGCTCTAGACCTCACATTTTCCTAGTCCGGACATGCTTCCGGGGTTACACAGACCCCTCTCCGTGCAATGCAGGAGAAGCGGAGAACTGGGCACCGCCACCACTCGCTTTATTGAGTCAGAACCAGTCCCACAGGCGGGCTTGGTGGGCGGGGCCACTGTGAAAAGTCGATTGAGAAGACAGTGCCCCTGCCAGGTCCCCTCCACCACAAAAGAGCTCTCCCATTGCCTGCCCTAAGGTCTGAATTCTACTATTAGAGATTCATTCCTTGATGTGGAAGATTTCAACCACTAAGAGTTTCCTGTAAAAATGCAGATACTCCTGGGAGGGGGGAGGACTTGAGTCCTTTTTAAACTATCACTTCCGTGGAAGATTCAGTGATAGCTGGGCTGAGAGCAGCGGCCCTTAAAGAACTGGGACAAAAGGTAGGAGAGATTCGGTTGAAAAGAAAGAAATATGTTCACCAAATTGTGTCAGTGCATCAAAAAGCCCTCTGCTTCCATTGTGTGCGCTCGAGGCTGGCTGCTATGCAACAGAATGGGGGTTAATTCCAGGGCCGAGAGCACTGCCTGGGAATTGGAGGCTGCTACTAGGAGAGAAAGAGGGGGTGCCGGCGGGGTTGGGGGTGTGTGTGTGTGTGTGTGTACATAATGTCCTCTTTCCTGGAAGGTGGGGCCTTCCCTCTCAGGATTCCAGACCAGAGGAAACATGAAAAGGGAGTTAAAAGATGTCTTTTGTCTTTGTGGGACATAAGATCTTTTTGTTAAATTTCAAAAATTGGCGAATTCCATACCTCGGCTTCAGGGGGCAGAAAACACACCCGGGGAGGTGGGCAGAGGGTTGAATTAATATGAGGATGATTTTCCACCCCAGCTGCTCACCTTATTAGTTTTAAAAATTGCTTTCATATCTAGATGTTTAGTTAAGAGAAGCCCCACACTTAACTGGAAGTCGCAGAACCAGATGGCACCTTGGAGAACAGCCGGTTTAACCCTCGCTCGGGGACCGGGGGGCAAGGTGCCCGAGATCCCGCACCGCAGGTCTGTGGCCCACACCGGCAGGAGCACCCCCCACCGCCACCTGCCAACCGGCTCCATCTCTGGGCTCCCGTGAGGAGGTGCTGGGCTCCTTCTGGTCCCTCTCTGGTGGGCCCGAGACAGGTGGCATCCCTTCTGCTGGTGGCTTCAATGCTATGGCAGTGGTGGCCCTCCAGCCGGGAATCTGAAGGTGCCGAACCGTGATCTAGTCCGGCGGAACCCGGGGCGGAGCCTGAAAGAGGCTGACGTTCGGCGGTGAGTTTTAGCTGTTTTATGTTACAGACCCAGGGAGCTGAGGTCCTGCCCACCCTCCAGCTCTCTTTGTGGGGAACCAGAGCTCCATCCATCGGCACCCACTAGGCAGGCAGGGCGAGCCCCGGGCACAGCAAGCCCGGGGAGGGGCATTCTGCTTTCAGTGCCTGGGTCCGGGGCCGAGTCCCCATCCCCGGCCTACCACTGCCCAGGGTCAAGTCTGCCCCTCTGCCCACAAGGGGGTTGGTGAGAAGCATCTCCCTTGCTCTGTCCAATCTCTCTGTGATCCGGGGGCTGGGCTGAACCCTGCGTCCCTCTTTGGTTGTGGCAGTCTCCCTGGTCCAGCAGCCTGTGCGTTTGAGATCCATCAGCGGTGTCCCTTTTCTGGTGATGCCAGAGCTGTGACAAGTTGAGCTGTTTACACAAGGTCACTTTATTAACAGGGAAATCGCTCTTATGATAAATGAGTGTTCTGATGTAGCTGTCCCCTCTCCCTCTCCCTCCCTCCCTCTCTCTCTCTCCTCCCTCCCTCCCTCTCTCTCTCTCCTCCCTCCCTCCCCCTCTCTCTCCCCTCCCTCCTTTCTGCTCCAAGAGCTTTGAGGGCCCACAGCTTCCATGTCCTCAGCTGCTCCACACCTTTGTTGCCAGGAGACTCAGCCCTCGCTTTCAGCCCAATCAAAGGAGGCCAGTGTCCCAGGAAAGGGGAGGGTGATTGTGAGCCTCTTCATAAGATTTTCCTCCAATTCAAGGGCAGCAGCACCAACCAGAGCACCACGACACCCCTTTTATGGCCCAGCAGGCAGAGTTTCAAAGCAGTGATGGTCTTTTTTTTTTTTTTTGGCATTTGCACAGCACACGACAGTTGGCAAAATGTTTTCCATTTCTTTCCAATAAACCATTTTGCTGGCACGCTCTGTGTAAAGGGCCAGAGAGAGGTATTCGTGGTCCTGTTCCCATTTTAGGGATGAGAAAACTGAACCAGGGTCGAACTGGAAGGCTGATTGCATCTCCCGACTTAAAGTCTGGGAGCATGAGGTTGGGAAACTTAGGCTCCATCATGGCTGCCCACATGTCGCTCAATGACCTTGGAAAGTTATTTTTTGTTTTGCTTTGCTTTGGATTATGCTTGATGTTTTAGAGCCATTTTAGGTTTACCGAGAAGTTGAACAGACAGTAGAGTTTCCCATCCCCCCTCACCCCCATCACACACACAGCTTCCTGTTAGTGACACCTTGCACGGTACGCTTATTACAGCTGAAGAACAACACAATTATACAACACATTCCCACTAACTAACGTCCACAGTTTATGTTAGGATTCGCTCCTTGTGTGGTGCATCCTATGGGTTTTGACAAATGCGTGTTACGAATCCACCGTTACAGTATCAGGTAAAGACGTGTCACTGCCCTTGGAGTCCCCCGTGACCCCGTCCATCCCTCCCGGCTCCCCTCCGGCTCCAGCCCCTGGCAAACACTGGTCACTTTACTGTCTTCATGGTTTCGCCTTTTCCAGAAGGCCAGATGGTTGGAATCATATGCTATTCAGCCTTTTCACACTTGCTTTTTCTTCACTTAGTGATATGCAGCTAAGGTCCCTCCCTGTCTTTCCATGGCTGCAGTGCTCATTTATTTTTAGTGCTGAATGATACTCCATTACCTAGATGTACCTTAGGATAATTATATTTTAAAGTCTTCATTTTTGTCAGCTCTGAAACGGTAACAGCAAGGTTGTCATCCCCGTGTAGGGCTGCTGTAGGGGTTAAATGGGACCATACGCCCAGTGCCCGACACATAGCACTTGCTCATTGTTATTGTCATTGTAACTCTATGACTTCCATTATTACCGAACACAGACTCCCAGGGTACGGTTGTCTAGGGCTCGGACAGGGAGGGTTCAAGTACATGGGAGAGAATGAGACCAGGGCTCTGCATGCAGGCCCTGAAGCTAATGCCAACTTCTGTAAGTCCAGGTCACTTTAACTTTTATTATTATTTTTATGTTTATTTAGAGAGAGAGAGAGAGAGAGACAGAGAGCAAGAAGGGGAGGCACAGAGAGAGAGGGAGACACAGAATCTGAAGCAGCTCCAGGCCCTGAGCTGTCAGCACAGAGCCTGACACGGGGCTCGAACCCACGAACCGTGAGATCATGACCTGAGCCGAAGTTGATGCTTAGCTGACTGAGCCATGCAGGCGCCCCAGTCCAGGTCACTTGAATGCTGTGGGTCTCCACCACATGGTCTGGAAAGTCAAGGGTAAACCCAGGTGAAGTAGGGGCCTCTCTCAAAAACCTCTGGCAGGACAATGTGTCTGCCTAATATCTCAGCCACTGCTGGAGCCCACAGCCTGGAGTGCTCTTGGGGTCCTCTTCTGATTCCTCCAGCCCAAGGAGGGCTGGTTTTGGGGGACCACCAGGTGGGACAGAAGATTAGTCTCAATATGGTACCTTCCAAATAAACGGAGTAACCAGAGATCTGCCGCGTAGAAGGGTGAGTGGTCGAGAAAGTTAGACATTCATCAACTTGGCCTGAAGGGTCCAGAGGCCCCACAGAGTCACCACATGTGGTGCAGTGGACGCAGATCAGGAGGCGGTAAGGCTAGGGGCCGCGGAGTGCAGGAGAGGGGACGTATTTCCTTATGATGACTCTCCTGCCTTGCTTAGCTCCTAGCACGATCATAAAAACCAAATGAGATGTTTAGGAAAGTACTTTGTAAACAGAAACCAAGTAAAAGTGTTGTTTTCTAAATAGCTATTAGGTCTATTTAACAATCTTAAATGGTTTAACTTCTCCAGACTCCGTTTCCTCATCTGTGAAATGAGGAGCACAGCAGTAGGAGGTTCATGAGGTTTCTATGACAGCTGAGGAGTTAATCCACCTGAAGTGCTGGACTAAGGTCTGGCTATGTGTGTGAGTGTGCATCTATTGGGCACTTAGGATATACACACATAAACACAAACACACCCACAGAACGTGTGCAGGTTTTTCCACGATTAGATGATTACTTTCACCCCAGTTAAAATTTTCCAGAATCTGTTTGGCCACATATCATTTTTTAGAGAGAGAGTGAGAGCAAGTGAGAAAGGGGGAAGGGGGCAGAGGGAGATGGAAAGAGAGAATTTTAAGTGGGTTCCATGCCCAGCATGGAGCCCAACACAGGGCTCAGTCTCACAACCATCAGATCATGACCAGAGCAGAAATCCAGAGTCGGATGCTCAAACGACAGCCACCCAGCTGCCCCTTGGAAGCTGTTGTTATCCCCATTTTATAGCTAAGACTGAAGCAAGAGGAATTAAATGATTTACTCAAGAATACCCAGATCGTAAGAGGATGAGTGGGATTTGAACACACGCCCACCGCTGATGCCTTTCCCACCAAATCCCTGGCACTCCAGGGCCACACACATGGAAGATTGTATTTCTGTTGGGAAAATACCATAGAGCTTGTTTCTAACTGGGGTTCATTTAGTTTTCTCATCCTTGGAGGAAAGACTGGCAACGTTGTGGTAATGATGGCGAGAGAAATGGCTCCAGGCAAGCGGATTCCAGGCGGAGCTGCGCTTTTGTGCGTGAGAGAATGTGCACGTGAATGCGGCTAAGGGGCTCCATCTGTACCAGGGAGGGAAAGTCACATTGGTCAGGAGAGAGAATGACTTAGGAGGAGCTGCCGAGACCCTGGAACTCAACCTAGCATTGATGTATGATAACCAGGGCACGTTACTGAAAGGCATAAAATAATACAAAAAGTTATTTTTCAGCCAATATGCTGACACAGCACCATTTGGGGTCCCTAAGTGAAAATGATATATGAATTATCTCAACCCAAAGTCGGAAGTATAAATTATAGAATATATCTTTCACTGTTTTATTTGGGCTGTAAAGCGACACCTTATTATTTCTCCCTCCTGGGCTTCCTTTAATGAATCGGGATTTGAAAGTGAAATATTTATTATATTGCAGGGGAGAGATTACATCGTGCTTCGGAAAGGAGGGAGGAAGGGTTATGGAAATCAGGCGGCATCTTGGAAATCGGTCTCTCTCTTGTTTATGAGAAATGGCTGATGCGGGTGTTTTTTCTGAGTTGTGGGAAGCTTACTGGGGAGGACTCCTCCCGCATGGTGCACAGGGGCACACGGGCTGCCAAGTCAGGGATCCAAGCCTCCAGCTTGCCCTCACCTGTGAACCCCTCCTCATCTGATTGGGAACCTCCAGTGAATGAGGAGCGCTTGACTGTGATGTTTCATGGGTTGTGGGGGAGAGGAAGTATCAGGAGCTGCCCTGTTAAATCTGGCCGGGGTGGAGAAAAGAGGGGTTGGGGGTGGAATGCCTTCATCCCTGCTGGCTATTGGATGCTGGGTAATGGCAATTGATTATTCAAACCATAGGGCAGTTACTGAGACTCAGCACTGGCTTAATGGATCTATTTCTTCTACTAGCTCCCAAATCAGCCCTGATGGATGATTATGGGAGCTTAGTACATCGTATAACTGCTCAGAGCCAGGTAACCAGACTGCCCCACTGTTCAGAGGGACAGCAATTGTTCTTAGGATGCTAGGCGACTTCTGGTGTCCCCACTCTGGACAAATGGGTGAAGGAAAGGGGTAAAAGTTTGGACCCACAGCATAAGACAGTGTCACCAAGCACCTACACATTTCTTGTGACCGTAACCATAGCTCAGGGACAAGAATCTATGCAAAACTTCAGAGTGGTTGGCCCTCTTTCATTCATTCATTCACCTATTTGTTTATTCCATAAATAGTTATGAGCACTTCTGTGTGCCGTGCACTGTGGAAAGAAAAGAAATAAAAAGCAGTCTCTCTGTTCAATGAACTATGGACTAGTGGAGAAGAAAAACTAAACGGAAGCCAAAACAGTTGTCAAGTTCAACCATAAAGGGTCTGTAAGGATGATGTGGTGATACCAAAAGGAGGTGATTGACCTTGCTTGACAGGAACGGGTGCAGGAAAGCTCCGAGCCCCTGGAAGCTGACTCTTAGACAAATATGTATTGTGTGGATCCCTTCATCATTAATGAGATGCTTAAAAGCAAGAGAAGGGCATTCTAGAGCACGTGCAAAGGCGAAAAACTATCTGATAAGGTGTCTGGAATGGGGTGTGGAGACAGGAGGGCAAGGCTCTCAGAGTTGGGAGTTCATTTTTTTGACTTTATTTATTTATTTATTTATTTATTTATTTATTTATTTTTGAGAGACAGAGAGCCCGAGCAGGGGAGGGTCAGAGAGAGAGGGAGACACAGAACCGGAAGCAGGTTCCAGGCTCTGAGCTGTCAGCACAGAGCCTGATGTGGGGCTCGAACCCATGAACCGTGAGATCATGACCTGAGCCGAAGTCGGACACTCAATCAACTGAGCCACCCAGGTGCCCTGGGAGTTCATTATAGACTTTGACTTCGTGAGTACAAACCCTCTATCCCCATGGTGAGTTCTCTCTTCCTCCCATACTAAGCATCTCACCGTGACTGTTCTGATCTTCCTATTGTCTGCCATTACTCCAAATTAGAATTTTGCTCCTTGATCCCCTAACCTGCATAAGTTATACAGATTCAAGGGGCCGGCAAGCATGGAGGTGAATGCTTTTTTTTTCCCTCCAGCACAAGAAAGGTGGTGGAAAGAACAAGGCCTGCTACCCCTGCCCCCACACCTTTCCTGCCTCCAATATGCTGTCCAAGTCCATTCACCCCCCACTCTCTGGCCTGGTTGCTTTCCCTGATGGGTCGCCACCACGTATACTGCTTAGGGGGCTGGAGAGGGGGCCCCTCTGTCCAGAACCCAAGAGCCCTAAGCATGTCAGCCCCAGTAGCCTGAGGCTGCTTGGCAAGCAGGAGGTGTTGCAATGGATTTGACTGGCGCTCTGAGCCTGAGAGGCTAGAGAGGCTGAACTCCATTTGTCAGGGCAGTGTTTTCGGTTGAA
>PISW01010531.1:0-34708 GCA_004023785.1 Mungos mungo | reverse complement strand
CAAAGGCACCTGCCAATTGTAAGATTCCCTGAGTTCACTGAATAACCATAGTGAGTGGCGGTGGCGGCCCAGATGAGGCCATGGCATTTCTTCCTGACAAGGACGGCATAACCCAGCGACTGCAGTCCATCTCAGCTCCTTCCCATAGCAGGTGCATACATATCGCTCCTGGAAACAGAGCTGGAGTGGGACTTAGACACAACCCGGTCCCCCTCTTCATTCTACACCTGCAGAAACTGTGAGCTGATCAAGGTTACAGGGTGGCTAGGTCCAGACTTGATCCCGGGTTCCTGGCCTCTACTCTTCTGTCTTTCCTCTGCATTTGTGAATGTTGGTGGGGCAGGATAATAGGGGGGAAATAAATAGACAAACAAAATAGTAACATGTTCATGGTGCTTCTAATGTCTAGTGGTCAGTTTATAAATTTTTTCCAAACTAGTTTGCCTTCTAACTTTTGCTAAGTTTTAAAAAGCAGATTCCTAGTCATTGATTGTATTTATCATTATGTTTTATTGGTAGTGAAATGCATTTTGCTCTTTGCCCGAGCACATATAAGTTTATGTTACAGTTGGTGGGTATCAAGAACATAACATCCAGATGGTAGAACTCACCACGAAAGGTAGCAGAGGCTGGATTGACTTGGGCTGGGGGCTGGGGCTGAGCCTGTCTGGAGAGGGTCGGAAGCCAGAAAAGGAGACCACCAGAGGTCTCTTCCAGTCCTGGGATGAGACCATCTCGAGCTTCTCCTGATACCCAGCTAGAGTTTGTTTAGGTAAATTCGCTCAGGAGCAAGGGGCTGTCTGAACTGATGGGCCATGGGGAAAGCAGGGGGATGAAGAAGGCCCCCATGTTTACAAAAATACACCTGCCACAAATGGAAATGAAGGAATGTCTCTAGATTTGGGTAGGAGGTGTGTGTGTGTGTGTGTGTGTGTTTGAAGGGGCTACAAAGTGGCACAGCAGAGTGGCAGAGAAGGTGGTCTTTCCTTCACACTGTCTCCTCCTCCACCCACCAATCTCCCTCCAATTTCAGTCCCTTATAGAAAGAGATCAAGGGCACGCTCTCCTATCATGAATTTAGATCTGTGGCTCTGTGGTAACAAAATTTAATTCTTTAAGACAAACACTCCAGAACTTTTACATACAGAAGGATGTGCGCTTTTTCCCCTTAGTGATCTCGAGAAGCACCGTCCCTCTATTCAAGCAGGGTTGCCATTGCTTGTGCCATCCGTGGAATTCCTCTAGGGATCTTCAGTGGGGTCTTGCCAGTCCTTTCATTAGGTGCATATCTTCATTTGCGACTTTGAGGGTCAGTCAAGGTCATTCAGAACCAAGTCTGAGTTCAAGGAGGGAGATTTGCCAGTGATAAGTTTGGTTTTGACCACAAACCAATGTCATCTAGTCTTTGTTTACCACCTTGTCTTTGTTTTCTGTAATGGAAACATGCTTCACTACACTCCCCTCTATGTAATTTATAGCCACTGTTTAGCTGTAAGTAACCACCCCCACCACCACCACAATACAACCCTTGTAGTATCGACTCTGGGTATAAGACTGACACTCCCTCTTACCCATCACCTTCAACCGTTAGCATGGAAGGAGCACTAGGGATGTGAGAAAGGCTGGGTTTGAATTCCAGTTCATCAGCTGTGAGGGGCGTGTGCCTGGTCTCACGTCATGATCCCACAGTTTGTGGGTTTGAGCCCTGCATTGGGCTTTCTGCTGTCAGGGTGGAGTCTGCTTCGGACCTTCTGCACCCCACCTCTCTCTGCCCCTCCCCTGCTCACATTCACACTCTCTCAAAAAATAAACATTTAAAAAAATCATTTACCAGCTCCGGAGACTTGAGCATGTCACTGACCTCTGTAAATTTTAATTTTCTGAATTATAGAAAGAAAGCAGAAATGTTTGCCTTAAAACTCATTGTAAGGATTAAATGAATAGATGTGAGAAAGTGTCCAGTGCGTAGTAAATGTTTAATAAATGTCTGTGTCTAATTTCAAAGAAAGTAGCAGCTTGGGGTGCTTTCTCTTTCTGTTTTTATTCTCTGTTCTGTTTGACTTTCTAGTCCCACCTTCCTACTTTCCTGATATTCGCTGACCTGCCTTGTGGTATCCTCTGGTCTCTCCCTCTTTCACCAGGAAGCCGTTGGGATGTGGAGGAGGTGGAGTGCGGGGTAACGAAAGAGAGGGAATACAGAGGGTCAGTCATGGTTCTCTGCCCCGCTTAGGGACACTCCAGACCTCAGACCATGGATCCCATGGAACTGAAAATACCCTCACAAGCCACGAGGCTTTGTGAGGCTGGGTCTTAGCCAGACAAGAGGGGTGAAGCCCTCTCTTCCTTGCTCCATGCTAAGTGCGGGGGGTGCAGGGGTGATCAAGCCACGGTCCTGCCCTGAGAAGACTCACTGTGTCCTATTCTCTGAAAATTGTTCTTGAAGGAGAAGGTCTAGTAGGAGCCTTTAAGCTGCACCCAGATAATCTCTGCCTCTAGATAGTCACCCAGTTGTGTAAGTGTCTCTTGATGATGGGCTGCACCTGGTGACTCCTTTCCAAGAACTAAGAGACCGCAATAGTGGAGGGATGTCACTTCTGACCTTAGCTTACCAATACACTGCAACTCTGAGGGAAGCCATCTGGCACATTTTCAGCTCTGCTACAAAGAGGCCCATGTAGGGAGGAATCTGGGAAGGCCCCCAGCCACAGCCAGCTAGGGGCTGATGCCTTTGGTCAAAGAGGCTGCAAGGCATTGAATCTGGTCAGAAGCCAGGTGGGTGGACTTGCAAGCAGATGCCTCCCCAGTTGAGCCTTGGGATGAGACAGCATCCCAGACAGCACAGTGACTGTGGCCTTTTGAGAGATCTTGGGCAGAGGCACCCAGCTCAGGTGTGCTTGGATCCCTGACCCACGGAAACTGTGAGCCAATCACATTTGTTGCTTTAAGTCACTCAGTTCTGTGGTGCTTGGTTCTACAATGATAGATAATGAAAAAGGGGGTGCAGACAGAGTGCCTCTGTTGACTTTCATATAGTATGTCCCAACCTTATTGAGGTATAAGCAGCATAGAATATTGTGTAAAGTTAAGGTGTACAACATAATATGAAATGAGAACGACCTTGGCCCAGTGTCCATAGTACCTGCCAGGGCCTGGTACACAGAAGGTGCTCAATAAGTGTTTGATGGATGAGCAATCTGAAGAACATGGAGACGTTCTCTGAGGCTTTACCCCAGCACTTTGTAACGCTGGACTGCCCAGGATACACAGGCTACCCAGTCAGATTGAATTTTAGATCAAAGATGAATAATCTGTAGAATAAGTATTTCCCAGCCGGTATATGAGAGATACTGACACTAAAATATTGTTTATTTGCTGTTATTGCTGCATCTGGTGACCCTAAGCCCAGGGTAGGAGCACAGTCAGTGTGGACCCAGGAGAGAGAGAACAGTGGGTCTGTGCAATAGGATTAGTTGACCCATCCATTACCCCACATAGTTACAACTTGTGTGTGTGTGTGTGTGTGTTAAAAACTTTTAAGATCTGCTATCTTAGCAACTTTGAAGTGTACAAGATAGTAGTGTTCACTATAGTCACATGCTGTTCATTAGCGATCTGGAAAACTCATGTATTTTTACAAACAATGTCTAGCCCCCTGAAAGGGAAAGTGGGGGGAAATCTCTCTCTGGAGGAGCTGCCAGTCAGAGTTGCTGTTTGGAGCGGAGTTTCATGCACTCAGATGGCGGAGCTACTGGTTTGCTGCTTTGATAAATCTCCAGGTCAGATTCTTCAGAAGAGGTGCCTTCCTCCTTTCTCTTAAACCTTTTCCTCAAATCTTCCACGTCACATCCCACGTCACATCCCGTGTCCTACTTCTGACCCCTTTGGCCCGTCCCAGGGTGCTCAGCTGCTCTAGCTCCAGCCTGCACCTGGGGAGGAGGCACTTTTATCAGGGTCCTCAGGAGCGAGGGGGCCTTGGCAATTCTGGACTCTGGGTCTGGGATGTCCTGGCCCTGGTTATGTCCTCAGTGCCTCCCAATACAATAGTATGTCTCAAGAAGCAGAGGGCCCCGCTGAGCTTATTTATTACTTTACACCTGTTGCCTGGCAGTGAGACGTCAGCCCACCAGACCACCGGGTAGGAGCTGACTTCCAGATTTCCAGAGGCTTCTGCCTGTGAATATTCCAGAGCCTCTGTATCCCTATGCAAGGGGGTCTTTCCTCAGTTACCACTGTCCCCATAGCTGGTCAAGATGGCTTCCTGCCCATTCCTCATGGGCTCCCCCCACAAACCTCCACAGGGACGTCACTGTCATCATGTCAGCATGCCCCTGTCAGCGCACTCCTGTACCCTGCTGGCTTGTGTTTGGTCCCTGAGCACATGTGTACATATGTGTGCATACACAGACTCCCCCCCCCCACACCTGCATGGACATTCACATGCACACCTACCTGCACACACCTGCATGCATGCACACACGCCCACACACGTGCACATACATTCACAGGCACGCCCACCTGCACACACACACACAGACACACTCGTGCACACACATCACACACAGTTACATGCACAAAAATCCACATGCATATGCACACTTGCACACACATTCACCTGCATATACATCTGCATGCACGCACACACACATGCACACATGCACACACACACACAAACACACACACTTGCACTCATGCGCCACCCACCTTCTTCTCAATATCGAGACTCTAAGACTTCTTTGAAGATGAAATCTATTATCCACTCAAATAATCATCCCACCACCACTCCCTCCCCCCGGGATGATTAGCATCTGTGAGCATTATTTAAAGCGCTGCTTGGTTCCCATTTTGAAAAGCTGTTTTCCCCCTCCCTTTCATTCCAAATCCCCGATGTAGGCTCGAGGCAGGGAGCAGCTCCGCATGGCCAAGAGAGGTCGGCTCTCATTAATACAGATCCCATTTATTTAAAAATAGCAATATTATGCCACTGTCAAATAGCCCGAGTGAGCTAAACCATTAAAAGATTGTGCGTCGCTGACTTCGGACCTATTGTGAAGGCTTAATATTTCACAGCACAGTGACATACGGCACATAACCCAAGGAGCAGCGCTATTGGTTTGGCTGTTCAGAATCGAGGACTAGGGAAATAATTGAAGAGAACATTTAATAGCCCAACACAGAGGAAGGAAGAGACTGGAGCTGGGAAAAATGTTGTGAAGGCCTCCTGAAGCTCAGGGCGGGGCGGGAGGCGCAGATGGAGAGGTCACATCAGTGGTGCACGGGTACATGTTCAGCGGTAGAGGGTGGATGAACGGGTGCTCCGTATCCTGGTCCCCTTCGCAGTGTGGTCGGTTTCCAGAATCATTGTTCCTAATGTGCCTAGTAGACTGGACGCGCATGTGTTTCCATTCAGAGCCCAGAAAATGGCCAAATAAACGATGCTTGAAATAGAGCCATATTTGGGGGTTTGGGATGGAAGCGGGGTGGTGGGGAAATTGCCAAGGTACCACAAACATTAGTTTTGGAATTAAGACAGATTTCAGTTTTGATCTTGATTCCATTTCTCCCTGTGTGACCCAGAGTTAAATTGTTAGCTTCTAGCATCTCAGTTCCCTAATCTTTACAATGAGAACAATAAAGACCACATCCAGAGACTGTGACAAGTTGAACATATGACGATACTCAGTTAATTTTGCTTTCTTCCTTCTGGTTTCTCTGTTTACCTGCCTTGCCTCCTTCCTTTCTTTTCTTCCCTCCTAACACAAGCAGCCTCTTCCCCGTCAGTCTGCTCTCAGCTAAGACTTCGGCCCAGCCTCAGTGGGGTTCCTCACATGTGCACTTTGCTTCTCAGAAATGATCCCAAGGCACCCACATTCCCCCCAATCCCAGCCATTCTCTCTTTCTGCAGCTTGAGCCTTCTGAGATTCCTTTGATTACATGTGCCCTTGCCAAAGTAGCCAAGCAAGTGACTCTCAGAAAAGACCTGTGTCTCAAAGACCCAATGAGTTGATGTGTAGATCTGGAGGCTCTGGAAGAGCCTGGCTGGATGCAAGCTCTAGTACCCCTAAATATTCCATGGCGGCTTCTGAAGGCTCTGAGTCCTGCTGGGTGTGGCCCACATCGGGGCGTCTACCTTCCAGGAGGCTGGTTAGATTTTCCCGAACAAGGGAGGGGACGTGGCGTGTGCACGTGTTGACCTCTGCGGTCCGCCGATTGAATGAGGTCCCCCTCCCGCCATCTTGTGCGGTTCAGATTTGCAAGGACGAAGAGAAGAGCCTCTCTGTTCAGGCCTGCCACACGCGGAATCCGCCTGCTCTAGCCTGGGGAGTGGGACACTTTAATGAGCATTAGAGACAGAATAGGAACAAAGCCCCCCACTCACCAACCTCCCCGCATTCTGTGCCCTGCCAGCCTTTTTATTTTTAGATTCTCCTTCCTCCACTGACCCAGGCCTCCACCTGTGGGCAACCCACCTTCCTATTCCTTCATTCTGTAGATGTTTCTTAAAACAAAATGAAAAAAAAAATGTTTTCCCAAATCAAAGGTAGCACAAGCAGCATCTTCTGTTTTGTTGGGCTCTTGAAAAAAATACCCTTTGAATTCTTCTTTCTTTAACCAATGGGGGCCTCTTGGCCTTTGCCATAGGTTCTGAGCAGGAGGAGCCCGATCGGAGATCCACATTTAATTAGACTGCGTGTGGGGGCTGGGAGTTTGTTCCTCCCGCAGCTACAGAGCAAAAGCTCCTGTTGATCTGAAAACGCAGAATGTAGAGCTGCTGTGGATGGCAGAGAAGTGCCAGGTGTCCTGTTCACGGGGAGGGGGTGTGCAGAGACTGCAAGTGGGGAGGGGGTCTGGACACGCCACTCTCCAATTCCCCACACCCAGTGAATGGAATACTCTCTTCTTAAGGAGAATCTTTTTAAATCCAATAGAGCCTTCTAGAACTAAATTCATCCTTCATCCAATTGCAGTGACCTTGAGAGGTCATCCAGTGCAGCCCCTACATGGCTGGAATGGGTCTGGGGGCCAGTCCTGACATCAGTACTTGAGGTTGAGAGGCAGCAGAACTTATGTCTTTATAGTAGATTTAACGTAGGTACCTTTTTTATTAAAGGGCATATGTGGTTTAAAAGATCCCTTTAATCTCTTTTCCTCCATCTTTCTGTCCTCCTTCTCTCTGAATTCCCCTTGCATAATCTAAAATAGCAGCCTTAAAATGGAGGATGCAAAGGAGGGGAACAGATTCAAAGGTATTGGAGGGTCACCATTTCTGTTCTTTTTTTCTCCGGCCGTAAGCCCTGCTTCAGGGAATAAGCAGGCCCATAAATGAGATGTAGCTCATTCATGAATTGCTTGTGTATTACTTGGGAACACATTTTCCCATCAAAAATGATTGATGATTTGGTTCTCATGCTGGCCCACAGATGCCCATTTAACCTAATGGTGGCCTTGAAATATGAGTCTCCTCAAGTTTCTTGAGAATTATACGAGCAGAGAGTTCTCAGTCACCTAAATGTAGACCCCTCAGCGAAGTGTTGGAGCCTTTCTGAGTGCTGGGCCCCTGGCTCAGCCCGAAGTCCTCCAAGACAGAGTGCAAGCAGTAGGGCAGCTGCTGAGGAGCCATTTGCATTTGCTTTGGGATGAAGACAGACTTTGGTTCTGATCTTGATT
This sequence comes from Mungos mungo, assembly GCA_004023785.1. Lineage (NCBI taxonomy): Eukaryota > Metazoa > Chordata > Mammalia > Carnivora > Herpestidae > Mungos > Mungos mungo. The sequence continues at coordinate 27,043 of PISW01010531.1, read as the reverse complement.
CCGGAAACTTGGGAGCCTGGCTGGCTCAGCTGGTAGAGCACATGACTCTTAATCTCAGGTCGTAAGTTCAAGCCCCATGTTGGGCATGGAGCGGACTTAAAAAACAAAACAGAGCAAAACAAACTCCAGAAGAAGAGCGGCTGGGGAAGGAGGAGAGTGGCGTGACCCATACGCATAATCTCAGAAGGCAGGTGGGGGGCCCAGTGGAAATTGTACCAGGCCTGTCCTGGATTATCCTTGGCTTCACCACTTTGTACTTCTGTGTTCTTGAGTGAGTCACTCAACACCTCTGGGTGTCATTTTCCTTACAGACAAACATGAAGAAACACATTTAAAGAGATACATGTACACAAGACTATCCAGAAATAAACATGTCTATAAATATATTCATATAAGAGCAAGAGTGTTGGCAGAATGTGATTAGAGCTGAGTCGTGGTGGCCTGCAAAGACAGCAAAGAAGGGAAGGGGAAATAATATTTATTGAACACTTACTATGACTCATGTGCCATCTTGAATGGTTTGCATAGAGCAAGTTGGGAAAAAAATGTTATTTAAATATATCACACCAACATTCTTCAGAGGGAATCAATTGTCTTTCTTAGAAAAATGCCTTTGATAAGCCACTTTATGTGTGGAGAGTGAGGTATTGATGGCGTCTTTTGGAAAGAGGCACAAACACAAAGAGAATGCCAAACTGGTCTCCATAAGAAATGAATAGAGTTTCTGGGTCAAAATGGCAAACTGAGGCAATAAATTAACCTCCTGTCTCTCTGGAGACCCCATTAAAATGATGCTAAAGCAATACAAAACTGAATAAACCCATAATGATAAAGGGACTAGGGAGTGAGGTCAGAATCACCAGGAGACGAGAGATTTTAACAAACCCTTGGAACAGGAAACCTAGATGAAAACACGTTGATAAAGAAGTGCAGTGAGGAGCCAAAGCCCAGAATGCATTCAGGTGGCAGCCGCAGAGGCAAGAAAGCCAGCCTTCCTGGCCAAACAAAAGGAGGCTCTGAACTCAGAAGGAAAAGGAGGGTAGGGTGATGCTGGAGAAGTGTCTCCACTGCCCATTCCACTTAGCCCTGGGGCTCCTCCACATGGAAGGCGGGCAGTAGAGAGCTTCCGATGGGGGCGCTGGAACCCTGTAAGCCTCCTCATCGGGCCTCTACCTTACAGGTGACTTCTCAGCCTGCATCCTAAAGCAAAGTCTGCTGCTCCAAACCTCCGTCCTGTGGCCTTCTCACTCATGGAAGCCCTTCAGGGAAAGAGACTTACATACACAACAGCTACATGGATAGTCAACTAGGTCCTTGTTTTATTTATTTATTTTTTTAAATTTTCTTTATTTTTTTAATGTTTTATTTATTTTTGATACAGAGAGACAGAGCATGAGAGGGGGAGGGGCAGAGAGAGAAGGAGACACAGAACAGGAAGCAGGCTCCAGGCTCTGAGCTAGCTGTCTGCACAGAGCCTGATGCGGGACTCGAACCCACGAATGTGAGATCTGACCTAGGCCGAAGTCGGATGCTTAACCGACTGAGCCACCCAGGCGCCCCGGTCCTTGTTTTAAAATCCTAATATACAGTCACAGAATGCCAGATATACCGAGATAATCATCAGAGGGAGATAAAGAGACCAATGTAGACAAACAGAACAACTGAATGGGAGGGACTACAATTAACTTAAAAAAAATGGGGGGGCTAAAACTTTCTGAATGCTGACTAACAATCCCAGAGAACTTCACGATTACATTGTGTCCATCACCGCCATCAGCAGCACCATCAGCAGCACACCATGACGGACACTGCCTTAGTGGTCTTTGGTACTGGGGCTGTTGGAAGCACTTCACATGCATTAACTCCTTGAAATTCCAAAAAGTGTGGGAGTAACCGATTACAAACATCCCCATGTTGGAGATGAGAAAGCTGGACACAGAGATGTTAATTGACTTGCCGAAGTTCACACATTAAGTAGACAGAGTTGAGATCTGAACTCAACTGGTTTGATTCCTACCTTTGTGTTTCAACCACTACATTGAACGTTCTCTCATTAAAAATAAAAAAATAAAAAATTTAAAAACTTAAGACAGACTCCCCCATACGAAACCCCCCAAACAACCGGTCTATGAAATAGAAATAATTAAAGAATAAGAGAGTCCTTGTGGAAATTAAAAATATATGATTGCAAAAATAAAACATTTAGTAGAAGAGCTGGAAGATAAGGTCAAAGATACCTTCATACTGTTTTCCAGAGCGGCTGCACCAGTATACATTCCCACCAGCAGTGTAGGAGGGTGCCCATCTCTCCACATCCTCGCCAGCATCTATAGTCTCTTGATTTGTTCATTTTAGCCACTCTGACCGGTGTGAGGTGGTATCTCAGTGTGGTTTTGATTTGTATTTCCCTGATGCTGAGTGATGTTGAGCATCGTTTTATGTGCCTGTTGACCATCTGGATGTCCTCTTTGGAGAAGTGTCTGTTCATGTCTTCTGCCCATTTCTTCACTGGATTATTCATTTTTTGGGTATGGAATTTAGTGAGTTCCTTGTAGATTTTGGATACTAGCCCTTTATCTGATATGCCATTTGCCACTATCTTTTCCCACTCTGTCAGTTGCCTATCAGTTTTTTTGATCATTTCCTTTGCAGTGTAGAAGCTTTTTATCTTGATGAGGTCCCAATAGTTCATTTTTGTTCTTGATTCCCTTACCTCTGGGGATGTGGAGTAGGAAATTGCTTCAATTGAGGTCAAAGAGACTATTTCCTGCTTTCTCCTCTAGGGTTTTGATGGTTTCCTGTCTCACATTCAGGTCCCCTATGACCCAGCAATAGCACTGCTAGGGATTTACCCAAGGGATACAGAAGTGCTGATGCATAGGGACATGTGTACCCCAATGTTCATAGCGGCACTGTCAACAATAGCCAAATCATGGAAAGAGCCTAAATGTCCATCAACTGACGAATGGATCAAGAAGATGTGGTATATATATACAATGGAGTACTATATGGCAATGAGAAAGAATGAAATCTGGCCATTTGTAGGAAAGTGGATGGACCTTGAGGGTGTCATGCTGAGTGAAATAAGTCAGGCGGAGAAGGACAGATACCATATGTTTGCATTCATGGGTCTAATAGGAGAAACCTAACAGAGGACCAGGGGGAGGGGAAGGGGGAAAGAGAGTTGCAGGGAGAGGGACACAAATCATGAGAGACTATTGAATACTGAGAATGAACTGAGGGCTGAAGGGGTGGGGGGAAGGGAATGATGGTCATGGTGGGGGGCACTTGTGGGGAGAAGCACTGGGTGTTACATGGAAACCAATTTGACAATAAACTATTATAATAAAAAAAAGATACCTCCCAATATAGAGAAGAGAGAGTTAGAAAGAGAAAGAGATTATCAAAGAAATTATCCACAAATATTTCCCAGAGTCAAAGAAAATCATGAATCCTTAGGCTGAACGGCCATACTAAGTGTTTAACATAAAAATGACACCGATGCACACCTGAGCATATGCTGATGACATTTGGGGACAACAATGATAAAGAGAGAAACACCATGCAACCACACTGACTGGCCTCATTTAAAATGACTATCACCAGCCTCCAGGGTGTCCCTGAGGCCACCCTATACCCCATTACATTTTCCTCCCACTCCCCTGAACACTACGATACATCACTCCCTGTTTTCTCGAGAGTCTAAAGCGCCTCTCCTACTGTCTCTCAGCTGACAAAATGGCAAGAACAGAGAACTTCCTCACGGCCCCAGCAGCACCGTACTCATCTGCTAGCACCTGTGCCCCGATACCAGGCCTTCTAAGAGGTGACTATGCTAGACTTTTGCACACGTAAACAGCACGTCGGTGTGGTCCAGACTCCATCCTCTTCCCCATCATCTCCTTTCTTATCACTTCTTCCCCCTCTTGCAGCTCCTTCCTGTCTGCATACAAACAGCTCCAACAGACCACTCTCATCCCCACCCTCATCCAGCAATTGCCTCTGTCTTCTTCTTCCTTTTCTAGAAAAAGGTCTCGTAGGAAGAATTGCTATGTTCTCAGTACAGCTTCTCTCTTCCTATTTTTCCTTACTCCTCTACAATCTGGTCCCCCACTCCTCAAAACTGATATTCTTAAAGTCACTATTCACTTAGATATTTAAGATAATAACTCAATGTTCACTTCTTAATCCTCAATCTGTGCGACTCCTGGCAGCATTCTGATACGGGTTATCACTAGCCCTTCCTTAAAGCACTTTATTCATATGGTTTTCAGACATCACGGTTCTCTGATTTCCTTTTTCCTCACTGGCCACTTCTTAGTCTCCCTTTCTGGCTACTTTTCATCTCTCTGATCTCTGAATTCTGGACCTTTAGAAGTAGTCCGGGGCCGAGTCTTGGATGTCTTCTATCTTCTCTCTGCACTGACTTCCCCTGATTATGATGTTATTGGGAGTGGACTTTCTTGTCACTACCCTGTTTGTGGTTTGCTGACCTTGAAATGCCCCAAATTTTAATATCACCCCAAAACCAGAAACCGCCAGGGAGACCGAGGCACGCATGTAAAAGCAAAGGGCAGTTTTATTGTGGCTTAGGCTCGCCGGGCCTAAGTTCGGGCTCACAGCCTTCACCAACGCAGTGGATCCGTGCTGAGAGCCCTGAACAAGGGCGGGGTAGGGCTTTTATGAGTTTTGGGAAGGGGAGTTACAGGAAATCGCGACACAGGCGCAGCGATCCAATCATAATGTACAGTATCATTGACAACAGGTTTAACCACACACATTGTTCAGAGCATTCGTTACTTTTGGCGGGATCCAATTACAACATTTAGGGTATCTTTGAAATTAACCAATTACAGAGCGAGTTCAGGGTCTTGTTTGGTGACTATGGGATTAACTTTAACACTAGGTAACAGGGTCTTATCTAAAGTTCCCATCTGCAGGCCTTACCCTTAGGAATGTGGGGAGAGGTAGCTGGGCTTTCCTGATTGGATACCGCAAAGTGGTCTGCTTTTGCCCCGGGTAATGTATAAGGCCTAATGGTTCCTGAGCGACTGACCTTAGGCCTTCTAGTTTAGAGGGGAAACAAAGCCTGTCATGGCATCTGTTTGGTTCAGCCTTACAACCTTCTTGAATCTGCAGGTGTATGTCTTTCATCCAGTCAGAGAAGTTTGCAGCAATTATTTCTTCAAATAATTTTCAACACTGTATACTTTTTCTCTTCTGGGACTCAGATGGCAAGAATATTAGAAATTTGTTATTGCACCACAGGTACTTTAAACTTTTTTCCCCTGAATCTTTTCTCTTTGTTGTTCAATTTGGATAATTTTTAACAATCTATTTTAAAGTTCACTTACTCATTTCTTTTGTCATTTCCATTCTGCCACTGAATTGTGTTACTGCGTTTTTTAGTTCTATAATTTCCACTTGATTCTTTGTATCTTATACTTATTTTCTGATACCATCTATCTTTCAACAGTGTTTTCCTTTATTGGAGAATTTTTATCATCGATGATTTAAAGTCTTTGCAGGATAATTTTAACACCTGTGTTTTCTTGGCATTGGTGCTTGTTAATTGCATTTTTCCATTGGGAGTTGAGATTTTCCTTATACTTCATATGCTGAGTAATTTGAACTGTACCCTGGGCATTATGTATACTATGGTTTGAGTCTCTATTCTTGGTATAAATGCTTTGAGAAGTTTTTTCAGACAGTTAACCTGGTTGGGTTCAGGATGTACATTCTAGACGGACTTCAGTGGGTTGTGCTTTCAAAGTCAGGTCTATTTCAAGGTCTTTGCTGTGTCACTTGGATCTGTTGCTGTCACACCACCCAGCGGATAGCATGGGGACCTGGTGGTGGTGAACTGCACCTGTGGTTCAGTTCTCAAGGTTTTGGGTTTGCTGTTTAGGCTCAGATGCATGCATGCCCAGCTCAGGGAGATCCCAGGAGTTGACATATAATTTTTTGGAGTTGCTTCCTTGAGATCCTCCTGGTACTTTTCAGGTCCCTGGGCCTTCTCCTTTGCTCCTCTGGCCTAAAAACTGGACTTCAGTTTCTTCGCTCTGTCTTATAAAATTTGCAACGGTGCCCCCTTCTGGAGTCAAGAAGAGAGACGAAAGGGGGGCCAGGAGAGTTGATAGGAGTTTGCCCCACCCTCTTCTCTGATTGGAGGGGAAAGGGTCTTCTCCCTGGGGGTTTTAAATATCTGGGAATCCCAATGATACTGACACCACAAGGGAGTCTGAAATTCACTGAACAGAGAAAAAGAAGAGGAAGAAAGAAAAACAGGGAATCCCCCACTCTCTCTAAAAGCAGAGTCCCCTTTCCCACTCTTGATTCAGAATCAAATGGCCTCTCCCAGAGTTCTTTTTGCCCAGGCCTGGGGATACCAGAGGAAATAGAGGAGATGTACTGCTGTTTTGGTGGTGCTTCTACTTCTGGTCTTCTTCCCCATCTGCCTGCTTCTGCTCGCCTTTCAGAGTCCTCCGGTAGCTGCACCATTCATTCCATATGAATTTCATGGCTGCATTCAGTGTGAGAGGCAGGGCAGTGTGCAATTGGTCCATCAATCCAGATACAAAACCTGCTTTCCAAGCTTTGGAGGACAATGCATTGAACCTAGAGCTATTATTAATTGTCAGGGATAAAGAGCGTCACTTTAAAAATCCAAAGACTGAAAATGTTGCCTGCTAAACATTCTTCCTAAGGAAGTTACTTGAGAATGTACTCCTGCAAAACAAAGAATACAAAACAAGAGAGGTGTCCGAGATCCTGGAATCTGTAGCACTAACCTACGAGAGATGTGATGATCCAAGAGAACAACTATATGATAGACCCAAAGGACAACTGGTCCAGATTAAAGCAGATGGTACAATGCTTCTGGAGCTATATTTCTGTAAAGAAAATGGATTCCATGTAATAAATAATTGAAGGTGAAATTATTTGAGGGTATACTGAAGGCAAATTATTCTTCTCTCTAAAAGGGAAGAAAGAAAATTTCAGGAAATTTAAAAATTCTCACAAGAAATAGATGGTCTATATTTGAATAAAAGTAAAGTTTGTCGTGTTTCCAATATAATGCTTGAATGCGGAAAAAGAATACATCTGGTATAGATCAGAGCAAGAATATCTTTCAAGCGGGCAAAGGAATCATGGCATTTGATCCACTGAGAAAGATATAAATTCTAACTCACTTCTTGGCTCTGCAGTGAATCATGTTTTCATGGAAACATTAATTTAAATGCCAAATGAATAACAATGAATTGGTTATACTGAGTTAACAGCCCCAAGTCTCATTGACTCTGATTGACGTGGAAGTTCATATGTTGGTCATCCCCCACCAGGTCAGCACAGGACTCTGCTCCCCCTAGTCCCTCGGGGACCCAGGTGGCAGAGGCTCTTCCACTTTGGAGCCGCACCATCTAGAAGAGTTGGCTCCAGCTGCAGCAGCAGAAAGGAGTTCAGTAAATATCATTGGGTTTTCACTATCTCAATCCGAAAATCACTTAGAAGATTTCTCACATCTCACTGGCTAGGACGAGTCATGCTTCTTTTCCCAGTAGGCAGTGAGGAAGATGGAATCGTAGGGGAGCAAATGGAGTGTTTGGTGGCCATCTCCGCTCGCATTACTGCTCATTGGCATTCAACTTCTGTAATAACTTAGATGAGAGTTACGGACTGGTCACGCGGAACAAATGCAGACTTCAGATGAGGCTGGTTTGAGTATACAGATATTTTTTTTTTTAAAAAACTGGACTGTTGTGAACTTGGACACGTTATTTCTAGTTCAGTACAGTCGTCAGTGCTTGTCCTGCCAAGACTCTGGTCCAACCGACTCACATACACCGCCAGTACGGTCCTTGCAGGCGCTCACAGACCCCACAACATAACGGAGGGCAGACCTGGAGATGCACAGTGCATGTAAATGTTGTCAGTCCGCGTGACAGAAACATAGAAGCACCGCCGACGGGGTGCAGTGTGGAAAGTAGGCGAGAAGTGGAAGGGAATGCGGGTGTGCTTGTACGGTGCTGCTGTAGAGCAGGACGGCAAGATGAGCTGCTTGGTGCCGATGAAACGAGGCATGTATACTTGCATGTGTGGTCTAAAATCACAAGTGTAATTAATAGAACTAAAGCATAGTAAGTATGGAAGCTGAGAGGAGAACAGGAAGTCACATTGGATATGGTGTGATTATAACTCTTTATATATTCTAGCGGGTAATCAATAGATAATATCTGTGGTCAATAAATCAAGAAATGGAGGCATAAATATACCATTTAGGGCAGGGAGGAAACCACTAGGAGCCCCCTAAACAGAAATGGCTTAACGTGGTTTCCTTTGGGGAGTAGAACTCAAGGTGGGGGTTCTTCATTATAAGAATGTACATTTGATTCTTAAAAAAAATAACAGTCATGCATTGTCTGATGTAAATATTTCTAAATTATTTTTAAAAGAAATGGACAAGATTTAGGGTATGAGGAGGGCAGGAGATATTTGAGAGGAGGAGGAGGAGCTGGAGGAGGGGAGAAAAGGTACAGGTGGCATAGTGAGAAGCTGGACCCCACGGAGAAATGAAAAGCCACTCCTTCGGGGGGCTTGCTGCCTTTTAAGGATACAAAGCCCAATATTCAATATTAGGTTGTTTGCTTTGTGAGGATATAAATCCTTGTCATTGCCCCAAACTGTGTAAATACACATGGCTGGCTTCTGTGTTTAACCAGGAGGGAGACTAGAGAAAGAACTGAGCACCTACGGACAAGGCACAGATAGGTAGAAAGCATGGCAGCGAGAAGGGAAGGAGAAGAGGAGCAAGAATTCAGAGACTAAAGGGCTCATGAAGATGTAAGTGCTCTGCCAGTCACAGGAATCTTGGGAAGACATTAGATTCCCATGGAATGTGAACTAGGAAGCTTGTCAATTGTATTTAAAGGCGGAGGACAGAGTGACTTTAGCTGACATCTGGAGTGTGTACGTTATCTTACTGGATCCTCAAAAACAATCTTAGGCGTTATTTATTCATTAGTTCAACAAACATTTGTTAAATATTTACATATCACACCATTCAGTAAGTCCTCACCAGTATTCTCAAGGCTCTTAGAATCTAATGAGGGAGATTCTGTAATATAAGGTGACGCATACATGCACTGGCCCCATGAAAACATGGAGAAGGAGCGGCTAGCTACCTCGGGCTGGGAGAAGGTAGAAAGCTACACAAGAAGGAGGTTCAGGCTGAACTTTGCAGAATATCAAGAAGTTTGCTTAGCAGGTAAAAGGAGATGAGGTCATGGAGTACTCGGAAGGGAGAGAGCACAGAAGCAAACCCTATGCCTCATTAGGCACCTCCAGCATCTGTGTGTCAAGGAGGGCAGAGGACAGATGGAGGAGACCAGTTTGCTAGGCAGGGCCCATTTCACAAAAGCAATAGTGCTCTTGCTCAGCGGGAAAGACCCATGAACCAGACCACCCTCCTGGAACCAGGGCTGGGTCATGGCACCCAGGACAAGCCCTAGCAGGAGATTTGAGCTTCTTTGGGCATTTGGTCTAATGCGTGTGTGGGGATAGAACACCAGGAAGCACCTTGAAGATCCAAACAGGAGCCAGCACCCACATGCATGCTGTTCAGATCCTGGTTTGGATGCAGGAGCCCTACTGCTTGCTCTGGGGGGGAAGGAACTCAAGACAGTTTGAGCAAGTTACTCAGGGGTAGAAAGATGCTCTGGCAGCCTTGGGAGAAGGTCAGACCAGAGTCAGGAAGTTGGTAATGAGGCCACTAAGGAATATAGTCAAGAAGTGAAGGAAGGGGGCGCCTGAGTGGCTCAGTCGGTTAAACATCTGGCTTCGGCTCAGGTCATGATCTGATGTGGGTTTGAGCCCCGCATTGGGCTCTGTGCTGACAGTTCAGAGCCTGGAGCCTGCTTCGGATTCTGTGTCTCCCTCTCTGACCCTCTCCTGCTTGCGCTGTCTCTCTCTGTAAACAAAAAAATTTTTTTAAAAAGTGAAGAGACAGTAAATGAACCAAGGCCCTGGTAGTATGGACAGAGAGGAGTAGATACAATGAAGTTTGATCTACACAACATGACACTGATTAGAGTGGAAAGGAGGAGCCTAGAATGATCCCCAGATTCTGGTTCGGATGAGTGGATGGACGGGGTGACTTCCCACCCAGGGCTTCATCCCCGAGAGGTCTAAACTCCTTTTCCTCCCTGGCAGTAATTGCCGCCCATTCCTGTTTGTCATGAGGCCTGGGGCCACCAAGAAATGGACTCACTGGAGTACCATTTAGAGTCCTCTCCATGCCTATTATAAAGCAGCAACTTGGGCTTCTGATGATAAAGATCTTCATTTTGGCTTTACCGTCTACCAGCATGAGCAGTCTAAAATGACTGGGTGGGCCGCAGGGCTTCAGATTGGGTAGAACGCTTCTTGTTCCCTGTTTGGGAACCAAGAACACATTTGTAGGAACTCAAAGCACAAATTCTGCAAGAAAGTCACTAGGAGTGAGTCAGAGGGACCACAGCAATATCCACTCTTTGTTTCCTGAGCCTGTATATTGTAGCCAGTAAGGACACAGAGCTAAGTATCAGCTACAGCCTTGGGGCATATAGTTTGTGCTGTAGAACAGCACTCCAGCCTCAGTGTGCGCCGCCCCTAAGCTGGACCTTTAGATGGGCTCCATTGTTCTGGTTGCTTCTTCAAGGTAACGGGGTGTATGTGGTATCAGTGGGTCAGAGAGTCAAGAGTCTATTCTCACACCTTCTTCGCCATAAAATGTGTCCCCTGGTCTGACAATGCTTGCAGAATCCAGTAAGCCTGCATTTCTCCAGCCTTCAGAGAGTGATGCTGGCGGAGGTCCCTCGGATAATACAGAGACACCCCTACCCAGAGTATGTGTCCATTCTAGAAAGGACAGATCACTGCCCTTCCAGGATAGAAATGGCCTAGTGCCACAAGAGGTCAACTGGACTTCTCCACATGTGGTGCCACACTGGGAACTCAACGGTTTCTGCCGCTGGCACTCATTCAGTGCAGGCAGGAGCTAGGTCAGCCTTGGTGAGAGGGAGCCCATGCAGCTGGACCCATGCACAGCCTCCGTGCCTGTTGGCATTGGAAAAGGCCTCAGGACAGAATGCAGAAGACATGCCAAGAATGACCTCAGCACAAGCGCTGTCTAATGCAGCTAGGGCTGATGACATCAGTGAAGAGAGAGAACATGACACAGACGGGTGGTCCAGCAGACTCCTTGAAGACAAAGAAATGAAAAATATCTTCTGGGGGCGCCTGGGTGGCTCAGTCGGTTAAGCATCCGGCTTCGGCTCAGGTAAGATCTCACGTTCGTGGGTTCGAGCCCCGCATCAGGCTCTGTACTGACAGCTAGCTCAGAGCCTGGAGCCTGCTTGGATTCTGTGTCTCCCTTTCTCTTTGACCCTCCCCCTCTCATGCTCTGTCTCTCTCTGTATCAAAAATAAATAAAACATTTAAAAAAAATTAAAAAAAAAAAAAGAAAGAAAAATATCTTCTGAGAATTAGAAATGGCCACTGGAGCGCACTGCTGGGTGCTGGAAAGGCCTGCAGGAGTGGAGGATGCCAATGAGGATGCCGATGAGGCACAGGGTGCAGCGGAGGAGGCGTCCCTTCCAGTTCAGGTGCTTGTTAAGCATCCAGGATCCCATCTGGAAAAGCCTGTGGGAGAAGCCGTGGGAAGCTGGCAAGACGCCAGTCCTCCTTGTTGCTCTGGAGGTTACTAGTGCTTTCCTGGCTTAGCATTTGAGACTAGCAAGGTAGGTGGGACAGTAGGGACGGCCTGGTCCCTATTTTACAGATAAGGATCCTGAGGCTTGGCATTGCAAAGGGCAGTCCAAGGTCACTCAGGCAGTCACGGACAGAGGCAACCAGAACACTGTGGCTTACGGTTAAAGCCGGGGATCTTAGGCAACAGTTTCCTGGTGGATTCCGCTTACACGTTTTAATTAGAATATAAGCATGTGCTCAGTAAAAGCCCGGCCTGCATTCTTGCCGAGGCATAAAGGAGGCAGGGGGGGAGGGGAAGGAAATGCTGAGACAGTTTATACCCTGGTCACCTGACGCCTTCCGCAGTTTCTACCCCAGTGCCCTGAGGGAATCTGTGCATTTACGGCGTATCTACTGCTATGCTCCTCTTACAAAATTGTGTGAGATGATTTTTGGTTTTGTTTTTGCTTAAGATGATGCTTTTGTTGTTTGCATGCTGCGAAGTCATAAAATCATCTTTGCTTTTTTTCTGCCTTCTCTTTTAAAATCTCAGAAATTAACCTATTTTCCATCTAAGATAGATTGATCTATCAGTTTGCCATTCACTTCTCTCTCTCTTTCCCTTCCTCCTCCTCTCTCTGCTCCCTCTCTGTTTCTTTCTCTCTCTGTCTCTCTCTGTCTCCCCTTCTTCTCTTTTTCTCTCTCAAACATTTGTAAGAAGTAAGAGTATAGCCTAAGGAGAAGGACCCTTCCCTGACCTCAAACAGGCAAATGCTCTCTAATGAGGATGCCCTGCTCAGGTGTACTTTCTCTTCCCCGGCTGTTGAGACGAGGCAAGGCGTCAGGAACGCGACATTCGGCCATCACTTATCTTGCTAGACAGAAGCGCCCCTTCATCCCTCTGGGAGAGTTCTTCCTCCCAGCCCCTGACCAAGTGCCGACTATAACCTGGGAGAGGCCAGCACATTGTCATTCTAATTTTGGCCAGTCCAAGCTGTTGGAGCGAAAGCCAAGGAGCTCCGGAGATAAAGGACACCAGGATAGAGGAGGCAGGAATCTTTTGGGTATTTTTTTTCAACAAAGAATAAAAAAGCATGAGAGAGAGGGTAAAAATAGCCTGCAAATCAATGGTCAGCTCTCTTCTTCTGCAGGCACATCTATACCCTGTACAGGAGCCCGGTGCCCCTCGCACTGCTCTGTAATCATTAGGATCCTTGTAACTCTTCGTGCAAGGTTAGCATAGTTTCAGCCGCACACAGTAGGTGCTCGGTAAGTATTATGTTGACTAACTGGCTGATTGATGGAATGAAGTCACTTTATTCAAGGGCCACATCTTAGCCTGAGACCTTCCTTCCCCCCCACCCATTCTCACTCTCGGAGATCTTGAGGCCACCATTGGGAGAGAAGTTTCAGGAAGGTCTGTCAGCCAGCATTGGCAGCCTGTCATCTTCCTGGTTCACCTCCTCTCCAGGGCTCCCTCTCACTCCTGCTCCTCCCCTGCTTCATGCTTTCCTCCCTCCCTCCATTCCCCCCCTCCCTCTGGAGGCCCCAGACTCAAACTGCTGGGAAGTCTCTTCAAACAGGATTGAAATTGCTTTAAATATTAGAGGATTAGGAGAAGACAAACAGACCTGGGGAAGGTCTGTGTTTGGGGGATTAGGATTAGATCTCTTCTGCTGTCCAAGCATTAGCAGAGGCCAGGCTGCCTGCCTCTAGCTCTGTCCTCGGGAGCCTGGGCAGTTCAAGGTTAGGCCTCCAGGGCAGCCCATATCCTTGGGCTGATCTCTCTGCAGAGCTCTATTTTGAGAACTTTCAGAGTAAGCCCCAGTCATGCAGCTTCTTTTCCTGAGTCCTGCTCCCCAGGCAACTGCCACCAATTGAGTTAGCCTGAAATAAACCCCATTTTCCATCACTGCCTGTAACCTTAGCCAGTGGCATCAGCTGACCATACATGGGTTGGGTACTCTGCTTTGAACTAGGAATAGGTAATGGGGGAAAAGAAGCCTTGAGTCCAGGCAACAAAATGTAAATGCAGTGTAAGACAGGAGTGTGGGTGCGTGCATTCATGTCTGTTTGCTTAACTAAGCAGTCAACCGTATCATGACTTATGTCACCACTAAAGCCCCCTACTGGTTCTAACTGAGTATTTATGGAAGTAGATTTTATTACTCATTCAAGTCATCCTATCTTAGAGTTTGAATAGACCAGAGAGGCAGACCTCTAGAGCATCCCTGACAGGTTCTTACCCACTCTCTTCTGGAACCGTCTGGGTGACAGGGAGCAAGATGGCCCATGTCATGGCTGTCCAGTCTGAAGCGTTAGAAAATCTTCTCTGGTATTGAAAATGTGCCTCTTCCTGGCAGCAGAGACAGTGATCGTAATTCTATTCCTAGAATTAAATATACAGATATAAATCTCAGCTTGGAATCTGAAGTGCGGAGAGATGAATTACTTAAACCGAACACAAAAGAATTTATCATACATTTAAAAGTTGATACATTTGGCTACATTAACCTTATGAATCTGTTCATCCCAAAAACTCCATTAAGAGGTGGAATGCAAGCCCCATACCAGGGTAAGGGAGTTGGCACACATACATCTCAGAAGGGACTCCATTCATCCTGCATCAGAAATTCCTCCAAAGAATTTGGAAGAAAACCAGACAACCCGATGAAAAAAGGGGGAGGGTGCAAACGACTGGATCAGTCCTATAAATGCCCAAGAAACATGGGAAATGGCACTCAACCTTGTTAATAACCAGGTAAAGGCAAATTAAAACCACATTGGGATATTGCTACATTCCGTGTTGGCAGGAAATGTGAGTCTGAGCGTAGTAAGTATGCAAAACGTGAGGTGTGGTGTTATCATTGCTAGTGGAATAGTAGTAGATCGGATGAACCAGTTTGAAGCACACTCTTCAGTGTGCTCTGTTAAGAAATTCCACCAGACACCCCCTGCCCAGCTCTACGCCTCACAGGAGTACACGGGCCCCAGAGCACACAGATGAGGCTGTTCACAGAGGCACTACCAATGTAATGGCTCCAGACTGAAAACAGCCCAAATACTCACTAGCATTTGGTTGGATTAATAAATTATGGCATGTTCATACAAGGAAAACAACAAACACTACAAACATGGACAAACCGTGCAACAGCATGGATGAATCTTGAAAGACCACAATGTTGAGCAAAAGAAGTTCGTACATCGTACATTTCCATTTACACGAAGTTCAAAAATAGGCAAGAGTAAGCCGTATTCTTCTGGGGACATATTTAGGCAATAAATAAAGTAAAGAAAACCTGGTTGCCATAGAAGACAGGGTCGGAGGGTGGTGGTGTCCCCGGAGGCTGGAAGCAGGGGAGGTTGTGAGGAGGAGAGAAGGGGAGGAGTGGAAGGAGGTGACCGGCACCACGTGAGACCTTGTCCGGGGCAGTGAGTGCTCTCGTGTGTTTTAATGATTGGTTAAGCTATATATTTATTTCCATACTTTCATGCGATGTGTATTGTACTTTGCAATTTTAAAAATGGCTTTAAAAAGATCATTCTAATTTTAACAGCTGCAATCCCACTGAAACATTCTCTTTTCCAGGCCAAACATCATTAGTTCCTTCAATAAGTGTGCCTTGAAGGCTTCTACCAAACTAGGGACTCTTTCCTTCCTTCCTTCCTTCCTTCCTTCCTTCCTTCCTTCCTTCCTTCCTTCCTTCCTTCCATCCTGTCTACCTATCTATTTATCTATTATCCATCCATTTAAGCAATGATCATTATTTCTATTAGGGGCAACAGAAGGTTGCAAAGGTGGGGAAAACCCAAATAAGAACAAGTACAAGTCCAATTTGTACTCTGCAAGGTTCAAGTGAGGACAGATGCCATCAATAAAATAAACAAACCATTAAATAATAAACAAACCATTAAATACACAAACCATTAGTATGAGAACAGAAGTGTCTACACATTCATAATTCCTTAATTTCTTATCCTTGATGATAATTAGTCCACTGACAGACATTAGTTGGGGTAAGCTACAAACAGGTGCCAACAGGCAGAATCAACTGCAGAGATGCCGGCTGCCTAAAGAGGCTGCCCAGGACTGGAGGAACAGTGCCATCTCATCATCTCAGCAGATGCGGCCTCTGTCTTCCTTGGAGGCTCTGCTCTGCAGCCTGGGGGGAATGGGATGCAGCTCCTGACCTCTCCCTGCTGAGGGGTCCGGCTGGGCCTGAGGGCAGACCTCCTGTCCAACAGAAGAGGCAGCTCCAGAGACTTCCCAGCCGGGCTTTATTTAGGGCCAACCACTCATCTCCCTTCCCCTCCTACCCCAGAGAAGGGATAAAGCTTGGGGGAAAATGAGGTCTTACTTGGTCACTTGCAAATGTTAATTAGTAAGGGCTGCCTGGAGATGTCAAGTCCCCTCCCTGGGATTGCCTGGGGAGTGAGAGGGATGCAGAGACACAGATGAGGCTCAGCAGCAGGCGGCCCCTGGGAGTGGGGGCTGAAAGGCACTTCCTCTGTCTCCCACCACCTCTCAGGCACTGGAGACAGAGACACCTGTGTCTAGTCAATGAAAACATCTGTCTACCCAAAGCTGCACTCCGGGTCTTTATTTACCATTATTATAACATCAGACTTTCCAGTTTTCACCATGTAGGTAGCTCTCCTGGGGCCAGGGCTTCCCAGCCAGGGTGCCTGCAGTCAGATCAAGGAGAACGTCTATCTGTCTTGCTCTCTTGGGAGGGGGGATTAAGTCCCTTGACATTGACTGTGGGCCTTGCCTAGGAACTGCCTTCTGAACCATACTGATGGAAGTGTAAATGGATCGAGGCAGGTCAGGAAATTTCATTCTGCTTTTCAGAGAAACATATAGAGCTTTTTGCATACCTTCAGTTGAGAAGGTGCATCTCAAGTGGGAAAGATAAGGCGTCTCCTGGGATCACAGCACCTTCTTACAAATCTAAGATGATGCAATCCATACAGGCATGGAGATTCGAATGGAGACTCCTCAAACACTGAGCAGCCTCGTTTCTCCACAGCCTTGAAGAGTGCTTTTGGAGAGAGGCTATGTCAATGTGGGGGGTCTCAGGAGGTGGGAGGTTGCTCAGAGAATGAGATGGGGTGGGGGAGGTGTCTGCCTGTCCCACTGGGGGCTGGGAGTCTACACTGCATGACAGGGCTGAGCCCAATAAGCCAGGGGCCCAGGAATCACGTCTAGAGGCTGTGATTGTTTCTTCAACCAATGTAGATTGAGTACCTGCCTTGACCTTGAATGCCTCAGACTATTCATTTCAGACTGTCTTCTGACAATTTCCAGGTTCTCTTCTCATGGAATTTTGAATTTTTAGAATGAGAAAAGGCCTGATGAACTCTCCTATCCCTGTTGTCCCTTTTACTGAGAGTTCTGCAGAGAAACAAATGGGTTTTGCCTTAGATTACTGAACTGAGCCTAGATCTCTCAAGTCTAAATTTTGTATTCTTTCCATCATACTTGGGTTTGAGGCCATCCTTGACAATTGTACAATCTTAAGATTTTGGCAGAAAGGTAGACATGTAGGATGTAGACATGTAGAATGTAGACATGTAGACATGTAGACACGTAGAATGTAGACGTGTAGACATGTAGAATGTAGACTGACTTGCCCAAGGTCACTCAGCAAGGCAGGGCAGAGGGAGCTTGGTGCCTTAATCTACGTACTTTCAGGCCAGCCCCATTTTCATTCAGACTGCAGTCTTGGGCCTGAATTTTCTCTTATGTTCCCTTTCCCATCATTTCTTTCTTCTTTGGATTTTTCCATAACCTTCTCTTCTCACATGGAAGGCTCCAAGTCACATGATGGAAATAACCACCCATCCACTCTCTTCTGCCCATCCACCCACCCTGGCCTCCTGGCACTGTGGCTGGGACAACTGTCTGCTTTGGAGATGGGATCTGGAGATGAGGAATAATAATAAATTGAGAACTGAACAGGACTGAGCATTGCACACACCTCCCCATCTGCTCTCGAACAGGCTGCTGGATTTGCCTGAGATCAGGTCTCTGTTTCTGATCTGACGACAGATGCCCGAGCCATAAATAACTGTGTGTTTTTCCCCTGAACTTTCGCTGCCATCTCCCGATGTCTTGTGTCACATTGTGTTCTGGGGAGAGGTGCAGTGGAGCATGCTGCCACCTCCTTGTCCTGGCTCCCCCTCTTCTCCGAGCACCACTGCCCTGCTGGGTGCTGAATCGGTATTGGCGGGGGTTCCTGTGGTGACTGGGGACTGGGGACCCAGGACTGCTGGCCCTACTCTCCACTCGCTCAGCTCAATCTCGGCCCCTCTCAGGGAGACTGAAGTTGTGGTTTGTTTGCATGGGCGGGGATCATCTGTGTGAGGTCATGCTAAATCCACTGGAAGATTTCTGACTTGGTATTGGCAGAAACAAAGGCGGTAGAGGGGAGATTTGCAGGCAGCTGGGCTGGCCCCAGAATCCCCAGGGCAAAAGATGCCCTAGTGTGGCACCAAGCCTCCTGTCCCCAAGGAGTGACACTAATGTGTAAGGAAGTATCTTCTCCAGCCCTGCAGGGCATCACTGAATAATTCTGTTTTCCACCCTTAGTGGTGTAGTATCCATCCCCCGGGCTCCCACCACCCTTCCTACACTCTCTAACTGCATTTGGTTCATCTAGAAATCCCGAGGAGTTACCCTTGGTACAGATCAGAATGGAACATTCTATAATCAACAAAACCTGCAGCTTAGCTCTTTCAGCTTGTCTTGGTGACAGATGAAAAATTGATAGGAGAATAGCAAGTTCGGATGTTGGCAAAGGTCCAAAATTAGGACCTATTCCATTTTCTGCTGCTCAAACTCCACGCTGTACATTTTCTTTCGCCTCTCTATTTCTCCTTCCTCTCCCTCGACCTCCTTTGCTCTCCCTATCCTCTCAATCTCAAGACATCTCTCTCAATTTCTCTCCCAGTCTCCCCATCATTCTTGTCGCCTTTCCTGTCCTTATCAGCCTCTCCGCCATCTCTCTCAGTTCCTGTCTTTTCCGTCTTGGATTGTCACTCTTTGTCTTTCTGTTTCCCAGCTCCCTCTCCTTCTGCAGGCACCTGTCTCTGCTTCTCTTCCTCACTTTGTCCTCTTCCCTCCGTCTCCCAAGGTGTCTTACAGGACACGCTCACGAGCCTGCCCACACCCAAGCCCTTCAGCGCCTGGCTCTCTCCCTACTTCAGGTGACAAGGAAGTCCAAGGCAAAGGACACTTGGCACATTGCTCTTCTAGCTGCTGGCTTCACACAGCTCCCCCAGTGGTGGTCTCAACAGAGGATTAGCACTTCTTCAGGGGGAGACCAGGCTGAGCTCATTTTCCTTGCTACCTACCTTCCCATCGACCTTGTGCACCATTTCAAGGGCTCACATGCTTTGTCCTCCTCCAAGTTTTCTCTCTGGCCTCTTGTCTTTATCTCACCCTCTGGCTCCTAACTGTACTCTGTCTCTTCCTTTGTTCATCATCTTCTTCTCTGCTTTTCTCTCCCTTTCTCTTGGTCCTACCTCATGACCCTCCTCCCTACTTCTGTTTCCTTCCTTCTGTTTTTCTTTCTCATTATTTTTCCCCCTCATACTGTTCAAACTCTTTATCTACTCTTCCAACCCAGTTTTTTCTTTCCTCTGGAGGAAACCCAGACCCTCTCCTTGTGATGGAAGCAATACTTTGGGGCTCTCAGCACCTTGGGTCTTTCTCTCAGTCTTCCTGCGGCATTGTGTCTCTGTTCCAGGTAGGGTGTCCAAATTCTCTCCTGAAGAGCAGCTGGAACTCTCTACCTATCTCTGCAGGTCTCGGTGTTTCTGAGTCGATTGAGTAGAACATGGCATAATACTTAATAATCAAGATGTGAGAGCAGTGCAAAAGACTGCTGTAGGAGGTTTGGGGGTTAATCAGTATCAAGGTGAGGAGATGAAGGGGGGCTGTATACAATCTTCAGGTAGATGAGGGGATGCTGGGTAAGGTGAGGCATGTACAGCTGGGCTTCATTTCTGCTCCACACCAAAAAATAAAGAATGGAGGGTTAGCTGAAGCCATGGGGCTCTAGCCAGGAGATCCATGGGTGGCTAGAGAGCATTGCCAGGGAGGCTGAGGGGGTGCTGTAAGATGGTTCTGGAGAAGGGTCAACATATCCTGATGGAGTGCTTCTGGTGCTGTCCCTCCCTGTGGCAGATGATAGAAAAGGTGACTTCCCATTCCCTTTGGGTTTTTAGCTCAGGCTCCTTGCTTCTTCCTCAGCTGCAGAGTGCAGATCACTCTGTATCTGTGACTGCAGATGCCTCATTAGCCCCTGGAAGTCGATATAGCCTTGCTACGTGAGCGATCGCAAGCATGATTCGTCATTCTAGTGCACTGACTTGACAGAGCCCACTTCTGCTCTGCCATATCCTTCTACCCCAGGGCACCAGCTCCATCTTCATGACCACAGTCCTCCCCTGGGACCTGGCTGGATGGCTTGAAAGTCCTGAGGCCCTTGTGGTTCTCAGGCCCAGTCCCGCTTTCTCGAGTTAGACAAGTGGCACAGTCCCACCTCCTCCTTGGGCAGTTCCCATCACCCTTCTCTGTGTCCCTCAGCATAATATGGGCAGTGAGCATGAGACAAAGCAAGGCAGTGGAGCTGGTCAGCCAAGACCGTTCTGTGTTCCCAAGCTTTGAGACAGAATCGTCAAGGTCTGGAGACTGCCAAAGGGCATCTGAGTGAGTGAGACATGCATTTTTAATAAACTATATTTGACTTCCATGATGGGCAAGTTATTAAGTCGTTTGACAGCCAATGGCATGAGAAAATGAAAGAACACCTTAAAAGTAGACATTTCTTGGCAGATAAGGGAGAAATTCAGTGAGCTGGAGGCAATAGAAAAAGAAATGCAAATAAAGATATGATGCTTTTACCTATCTGCATATAGTGGAGAAGCCATTAATATAACAGTGAATAGTGGGGTTTTTATCACTACTTGACTTGAATGTCTTGAAAAACTGGTTCAGCCTTTAAAGGATCAGTCTCTGTAGCTCTGGACCAAGCCCTGGTTCTTTGTCTCTGTGCTGAGAAGATGAATTTGTTTTCTGATGTGTTTTCCCTCTGCCTCCCCTTTCTACATCCTTCTGAAATGAGCTTCGGGTTGGTTTTCCATCACTACCTGATTCAGAATTATTAAGGATAATGATAAGGAGTAAATGCTTCTTCCTCACCCAGAGGCACACTATTGAATTGATAGATGCAGATCTAGACAGGCAACCTCACTGTTCACTGCTTCAGGTGATCCAGTGAATGCACCCATTCTTGGGGACCTCTGTGAAGCCCACCTTCTCCATGAGCCTTTTGTACTCACCCTGGGCACCTAGTGAGTTTCCTCTTTCTCTAAAATCCTACAGACTAAGTGTCCATTTGACTTATGTGTTGGGTTTCATCTTTCACTGCCTAGAATTGCTAGTTTTCTTTGCAAGTGCTTATGGCTTGTAATTCTTTTGTAAGCTCTTTTAGGTTGGTTGCTTTATTTTTCCAGCTTCTGTCCACAAGACCTGGGGTAGGACTTGAGGTGACCACACTTCCTTTCCTCCTGTAGGAAGGGGATACCATTTGCTTTGGTCCATTTAGCAAGACAAACTGGTGAAGAACAGCATGGAGCCCTTAATAGCAGAGTTTTTAATATCACATCAGTGTTGACATGACCTTGAGAAGTCCAGGACTTACGTCCTAGAAGAAGTGAATATTTGAGATAGTTCACAGGCCTCCCCCTTATGCTGTTCTCTCATCTCTGTGCCCGGGATTATAAAGAAACAGTGTTTGTAGACTTTAGAGCTGTGCTGTGGGGAGTTTGCTGGGGGTGAGAGGTGGGGTGGATGAACAACCTATCTTATTGTCTTAAAGTTCTTTCTTTTAATCTGTGATTCCTCTTGCCTTGCCACTTGCACTGACGCCCAAACTTCGTACCCTTCCACGGAGCACTGTGGAAATGTTCTCTCTATTTCATAAAGCTCCCTGAATCCTCAATCCCATGTCTGAGCAGCTCCATCACCTTCTTGCTTGAATTGAACCCAAATCGTCCCTAAGGATTCTCTTCCTCCCAAAAATTCATTGGTAGCTCTTTTTTGCTCTTACTCCCCACTTCTTCTGGCCTTGGGACTGAATATGCGTTCTCCTTGGTTCTCACTGCTGTATCCAGAGTTGTTTGTCCTCCTCCCTAAAACCACCCAACACGTGAAAGTCATCAGACCATACTTTCCTGACCTTTCCAATATGACCTCTTGAAGATCTAATATGAATTCTCCAAATCCAACTCTACTGTCTCCAGTTCCACCCACAAAATCCGTCTCTCCTCCTCTGTCCTCGGATCTTATTAAATGACACCATCATTCATTCAGGTGCTGTGGCTGAAAACCATGCAGTTATCCTTGATCTTTATCTTTCTCTCCTTCTCTACATCCAACCCTTTAAATACATCTTGCTAAATTCTCCATCAAAATATGTTCTATGGCTACTTGTCACCATCTTCTGTACTATCTCTCAATTCCAAGTCTTCACCATCTCTTGCTCAGTCTACTACATGAGCCTCCTAATCAGTCCCCTCCTGGCCTCTCTTCCATTTATTCTGAACAAAATAACCAGCAAGACACGAAAAACACCTACATTATAGCATCGTTCCTCCTCTGCTCAAAATTCTCCAAAAGCATGTCCCCCCAATTAGCATAAAACCCAAAGTCCTTCTACGGTCTAAAAGACCTAAATGACCTTGTCCTGATGGTCTCACTAACAGCCATTCTTCCCCTTGCTCACTCTACTCCAGCCACTCTCTCTTCCTTCGTGCTCATCAGCCACACCAAGAATAGTCCCACTTTCCATCTTTGTTGCCTGAAACATCTTTCCCCCAGGCATTCACATTCTCTTTCATTATTCCATTCTCTTCTTTGCTCCAATATCACCTCCTCAGAAAGGCATTCTGACACTCTAATTCCCTACCCAACATTCTGAATATCTTCCTACTGTGCTCTTTTTCTTCTAAGAACATATGACTGCCTGGCAATATATTAATGTTTTTATTTGTTTAATTGTCTATTGTCTATCTTTCCCAACATATCATAGAGTCCATAAGAGCAAGGACTTATTTTTTTATTGCTCTTATAGTCTTAGCTCCCATACAGGCACATGGTTGGTGTTCAAAAATATTTGTTGAATGAACAAAAGAATGGTGGGAAGCTCCAGCTGTAGGCTACATGGAGGATGGGGAAATTTTGTGCACACTTCCTGATACTGATACCAGAGAGAGAAAGTGAAAGAAAAGCATCCATTTGGGGCTTCCTAGAGAGGGATCAATTCAAACAGTTACTTCCTCCCAAGCGTTGAATGGTAATATGGGACTCTGAGAAAAATAAGAGTGAGAATTTAGATGGCAACAAGAGGAAGACTTCCCTTGCTACTGAGGAGACTACACTTACTTAGGAAAAGTGATTAAAAAATGACTCTTCTTCCTCCAGAAATTTCCATCACCTTCTCAGTCATTTGCCTTATAGACATATGGCAGGAAGGGCTTACGCCGGCAAGAGAAGGGAAAGCACTACATTTTAATCCTAAATATAATTTCAACAACACAAGGACAGTGTACATATGCATATGGTTAAGGGAAGCGGCCCACAGTGGACCCAGAAACTTTCCTCCATTTTATAATCTCCTATTAATTATTAATTTTCCAAGAACCTCCTGAAAAGTCATTTCCTTTTCCTGGCCGTCTCAGGCAGAATTACTTACCCTTTGTAAATACCTTTGAAATAGTGCTTTTCCCCTTGGGTGATGGGTTGTTGTTTACACATTCATTTCCCCTGTATGATTGTGTAGGTAATGGCCATGTCTTACTCATCTTTGCATACTGTGCACGGTGGGATTCAGAAAACATTGATTGAATTAGGGGCCAGCTCTATTTAATCCTTGCCATTAAAGGAAGGGGCTCTTATCAATGACTCTCTCTTCTTTCCCTCCCCACCCGCTGTACATAGGACTTAATAGGCTGGGTTATAGCGTAGAATTGCTTTGTTATTACCTATACTCTGGTTTGTTGTTGTCTATATAAAGCCCACTTACACCTGTGACTCTTAGTTCTGGGGCACAAAAGTTTTATTGCAATGGAGAACCCCTCTTCTTTTGGTAGCCACCTTTACCACCACCTTAATACCATCCTGTAATCGGGCTCTGTTTTTTGAATTCTGTCTAAGCTACTCAGCCAACACCCAGGACTCTACAGTTTGTCCCGAACTATTCCAGATGACTGGCTGAGAGAGCAAGAGGGGGGAAAGGAGTCAAGAAAGCAGTTTATCCTGATCACCCCTTACCTACGGACATAGTGCTCAACATGAAGCTCTCCAAATAGACCTACTTAAAAGGTGCATTGATCAAAAGAGAACACTGGGGGCAGAGTTGCCCATTTCCTGTAATCCTCCACTCTTGGTCTCGAGGCAAGATACTCTGTTTGGATGTCTTTTCTTGGTATGGATGTAGCTGTATTAGATAGGACTGTCAAGGGAGAAGTGGAGAGATGGTGGTAGCTCTTGGGTGTGATGTGAACAATTGGGATGGGTATTGGAGCTGCCTCAGGCTGTGGCCAGGTTCTCTGAGCTCACCTTCTCTAAGATGGCTGTCTCAAGATTGGCACTTACTTCTCATTGACTTATTTACATGCACTTTTGAGACAGGAGCCAACTTGGCTAGTGGAAATTATTATAATAATGCAAGAAGGTAAATAATTTCTGGTGTGAAGACTATAAGCCACCAAAGTACTTACTCTAATTAAGATTCACCAAATATCTTTCTTTTCTCCTCTACCATTAATCAGACACATAACTTTGAAAAATCCCCTGTATGTATATTTGGCTTCTCTCCATAGTTTGGCTTTTGTTGCTAATGCTGCTATAAACATTGGTATGCATGTACCTCTTTGAATCTCTATTTTTGTACCCTTTGGGTAAATACCTAGTAGTGCAATTGCTGGATTGTGGGGTAGTCTTATTTTTAGTTTTTTGAGGAACCTCTTTAACTCTAACTCTGTTCTCCAGAGTGGAGAGAATGCTGCAACAGTACACAGTCCTACCAACATTGTAAGAGGGTACAATGGACTATTACTCAGCCATCAAAAGGAATGAAACCTTGCCATTTGCAGCAATGTGGATGGAGCTAGAATGTATTATGCTCAGTAAAATAAGTCAATCAGAGAAAGACAAATACTGTATGATTTCACTCATATATGGAATTTAAGAAACAAAACAGATGAACATATGGGAAGGGGGAAGAGAGAAGAGAGGGAAGCCAACCACAAAAGACTCCTAATGATAGAGAACAAACTGAGAGTTGGTGGAGGGACGTGGGTGGGAGATGGCTAGATGGGTGATGGGCATTAAGGGGGGCATTTGCTGTGATGAGCACTGGGTGTTGTATGTAAGTGATGAATCACTGAATTCTACTCCTGAAACCAATATTGCACTGTACGTTAAGGAACAAAAATTAAATAAAAAACACCCTATACACAGGTCTACTTTTCTAACCCTACTTCCTTCTCTGCCCACCACAAACTCTTCCCTCTGCAAAGAACCATGCAAAAAGACCACGTTCCTTCCCAGAGACATGTCCCTCTATGTGGAGTTAGCCTCACCTCCACGCCCTTTCTTCCACCATTATGCAGTCTCCTCAGCTGGGTTGTTCTGTGAATGCAGATACCTCATTCTTCCTCTCCCCACAACAGAAACTGCTGTTGTGTATTTGAAAAGTTGATGATTGTGGCTCAAAGTGGATTCCTCCTCATCTGCTGGGTACATCAAGGAAGAGTAATAAAGCATCTTCTCCACTGACAAAAAGTCACTGGATTACTTCTTTCTCCTACCAATTTTCTTTAGTTAAAGACTGCTAAGTATAGTTACAGCTCCGTTCTGCTCAGATCTCCCATAGCACATCTCATCCATAACTCTAGTATGATGCCTCTCCCAGAATATTCATTGTAATTGGTAAAAAGAATAATGAGTTTACTGTGTGTAGGCATCATATCAAGGGTTTTACGTGCCTTATCTCATGTAATCCTTACAACAACCTGAAAGGACAGCATTACCTCTATCCCCACTTTATATAGGAAGAGGCTGATGCTTAGGGAATTCAATTGACTAGGCCTTCTCATGAGCCCATAAGATTTCTATAAAGGCAGAGACCAGAATACAACTTTGCAATATCCCTGGTACATACATAGGAACATTCAATAGATTATGTTGGGGTATTTTTAAAGCAATCATCAAACTAACCAGTGCTTGGCCACAGTAGGAAAAGATTGCAAAATCTAAAGATGATTAGTCCTGCTGGCCAGTCTTTTGCGTCCTGGGGAAGGAGGGTGGGGGGTGTTAGGTAGGGTATGTGTTGTGTGCTTGGACCCCTGTGTGAGGAGCCAGGGAGGGAACTGCAGGAAATATGACCAGGCCCAGGAGCCGACTTCTGATTTAATCATGAAACCATGGTAAATGCTGCGAGGTTTTAAAGGCTGGCCCATAGCAGAGAAAGCCATGATAAATCCATATCTGAATAGAAACTAGCAGTCCCAGGAGGTCGGTAGGTAGCAAGGCTTAGTCTCCCATTTCACAGATGACAACATTGAGATTTAGAGAGAGAGCAGATGGGTTGCAGTGCTGGGGAGGAGCAAACTAGAGCTGGCACACCTGCTGAAACATGACTCCTGTCTGCTTCCCTTTTACCAAGACTCCTTCTTGGCTGATGAGTTAAGCTGGGAACCTGACTTGGGGATGGCAGGCTTCAGACGGGGCTGAGCTCATCACGCTCCTCACTCAGCAAGGCTGCTGTACGTCAACCAGCCAAGGAGAGTTCGACTCCTGAGTAGTTAAAGGTCTCCTGACATGATTATTTATAGCAGGTTGAATAAAGGTGATTTACTGAGTTTGTAGGAGCCTTGAATCTTGTGCCTTGTGTATGAGTGTTGACATCGATTTGTGAGGTTTTCCTTTCAAAGGCATCCTCTGTAAGGATGTGTGTGTTTGTGTGTGCATATAATTGAAAGGTGTGTTTTGTCGTTTCCTAATCTGTAAAATGGTGCTATAACACCTGCCCTGATTATTTCATGGGATAGTATCAGAATCTAAAGTAGTACATGGGAGGGGTGCCTGGGTGACTCAGTTGGTTAAGCATCCGACCCCCAGCTCAGGTCATGATCTCACAGTCCATGGGTTCGAGCCCCACCTTGGGATCTGTGCTGACAGCTCAGAGCCTGGAGCCTGCTTCAGATTCTATGTCTCCCTTTCTCTCTGCCCCTCCCCTGCTCA
>PISW01010530.1:0-48860 GCA_004023785.1 Mungos mungo | reverse complement strand
TCTCTCTCTCTCTCTCTCTCTCTCTCTCTCTCTCTCTCTCTCTCTCTCTCTCTCTCATCCCCCTTTCTTAAAGGGAGAGAAATCTCTCTTTCTTAAAAAAATAAAAATAAATTAACTGATAGAATAAAATGATGAAAGAGTTATAGATGTACATATATGATATTTCATCACAATATGTTCATAGTTTAAAACAAATGCATGGGGGAGAAAAATCTAGAAGTAAAAAATAAGCAAGCCTCCTAGTCTCATTTTAGGATGATGTTCAACAAAAGTTACAGTGGCTTTTCTTTAATTTGCAAATTGTGAATCCTTGAAAGAAACTGTGTTTTAAATAACTTTTAACTTTAGTAGAATTCTTCCTTCTCCATATGAAATTTCATTAGATATTTAGAAAAAAAACAACTCAGAACAAAGAGCACTACTGTGGCTGATGCTGGAAGTGGGAGAGTGTCCTGTACATTTGGTGCCCCCTCTTTCCTTGTGGAAGCCCTTAAATACCTTCTTAGACCTCTAGGAAATCACAGACAACATTTTGAAAAGCACAGGCATAACCAAACTGCAGAACACTGGAAGGTCCCTCAGGATGCAACACTAGATCTCATTATCCAGTAGTAACTCCCTTAACCCAACAGCTGCTCTCACAGCGATGCCATCAGGAAAGCCACTCTGCCATATTCCTGGTGTAAAGATTCATTTCTCCCTACTCCAAATCCATCTCATGGCTTCTGCTTATTGAAAACTTCTACTCATGGATTCTGTGACTGCTTTTTCTCTGTACTGCTCCGTTGTCTCTTACATCTCTTGTTATCTCTCACAGTCAGATGCCCAAAGAACCTGATTGTGATGCCCAGTCAATATTTGGTATAGTGTATCTTTTAGGACAGAGCTCTTGTATCAAACTATCTTATGGGTCACAAGCCAAGTATAGATACATGAGTAGCTTTGAGTCAGCTGCCACTCCCTAGAATAGTGCCAGGGTAATGAGGTCATATGATATATATATATAAAGTATATGGACATATACATAGGGAACCACCTTAAAGAGCTCTTTTCTTTTTTTTTCTTTTTTTTTTTTTTTTCCATTTTAGAGAGAGGGTATGTATGAGCAGGGGAAAAGGGCAGGGAAAAAGAGAGAGAATACTAAGCCGACTTCACATTTAGAGTAGAAGTCAATCCCACGCTGATTCATGGCTTAATCTCACAAACCATGAGATCATGACCTCAGCCAAAATCAAGAGTTGGACACTCAACCGACTGAGCCACCCCCGGGCCCCCTAAATTGCTCCTTTCAAAAGTGGACTGTGGGTGGCATGTTCTCGAATCATCATGACAGTACATTAGGGTATCAGAAACAATCAACACATATAAATATAAACTACAACATATAATAGATAATTATAATAAAGCTACAAGTCCAAACATATCTGAACTTATAATAATAAAATTATCAAATCTGAGTGAAAGGATAAAGATAGGAGAAAAAGCATAAAAGTATAATTCTGAGTTTTTAAATGGGTAGAGATTTCCCCATTTTAGGGTACCATTGCAATAAGAATAACTCTTTAAATATGCATTTATTTAAAAAGAGGAATCTCTCCATTTGTTTCCATTCCTTCTTACATTAGGAAAATCCAACTATTTTTTAAATGGAGAAAAAATTTGCAACCACACATTATGAAATATGAAGAATCTTGGGACTAACTGACCACTTCAGTGATTAGGAAAACTGTAAACTATTTTAAAAAGCAAATTTTTCACTGTTCTTCATTAAGGTCTGATTACCTCGCCCATTAGCATTTGGCTCTTATTATAATTGTGAAATACTGTAGATGTTACCACTAATGGATAAAGAAAGTTGACATGGTTATCTTGATTAACTCATCAATAATCATTTGGAATAATTTTTCTTCATTCAGTGAATGGATCATTCGTATGCCCTATAATAATTGTGTACATTGAGGTGCAGGAAATTAGCATAAAAATTATCTACCCTAGAGAGCTGGTTTCCACTTCTAATACCACAAAAAGTTAGTTCAGACTAACATTTGAAGGCTTTGTCAAATGAGAAGAAGAAATGATTCGTTGGCCATTTTCTTCTGTAATGCTATTATATACACAGCTTTTCATTTTCAGGGTCCCTCATATATTATAAGAGGAAAATTAGAAATGTAACAGCATTATTAAATCCTGCTTCTTGCTACTTGCTTTCTGCTAAGGGAAAAATATTAAGCAACTCTTCTACAGCAGTGTAATTGTGACTTCATGTAAACAAAATATTGCACAAAGATACTACTCCGCACTAGTCTCCCTCTGATGAAAGAGAAAGAAATGGTGGCTCTTCAATTCCCAATCTCAGAGTGGTATTGGGATTTTAAGTGCAGTTTACCTCATTTGGGCTTCTTGTCTCAGCTACTGCCAGAACAACTTAGAAACACAAAACTCGGGTTCTAGAAGGTATCTTAGATCATTTTATATAATCCAGAACAGAAAACTGAGATTATGTGATTTTCCCAAAGTCGTTTATTTAGTAAACCACAACGTAGGATCTCTCACCCAAATCTTCTGACTTAAGGTCGATAATTTCTTTGTTAAACCATAAGGCATTACTACCACATATACTCTGAACCTGGTGGCAATCCAGACACGGAAACAGTATAGGAAAGGTGAACATAGGAGGAGACTTCCAGATTATCTTTCCCTCTGTGGCAATCTCTTCTAAACTAGTTCTCAGGAACTCAGACAATGACTTCAACTGCTGGCTTATCTCATAAAGGACTTGGCACGATGAGCCCATTTGTTTTCAGGCCAGGTGAGCATATCAAATACTGACATAATCCTATGGGATTTGAATTCTGGTCATCCTCTCAGTCAGAGTTTACCTCGGTTGATTGAAGTAAATGATAACCAGTCCAGGATCACCCAGGCAGTTCCTCCAAGGACAGGCAAAGTTCTCGAGGAAATCTGGCTCCATGACCACAGACAGGCCACAGACTCAGAAACAGACACCCTAGTTTACAACGGGGAGAGTATGTGAGTGGTTCAGTGGTTTACAAAAGCCTTGCCATTTCATGACAATTGGCATTGACCTGGGTAATGCTATATATAACTAGATACTGATTCCTTTAGGGTTTTGGAACTATTTGACAAAATCCATAAAGCTGGAACTTTGGGGTAAACGTGGAACAGAAATGTAATACAAGCAACATGTGTAATTTTAAATTTGTTAGTTTTATAATTTTTTAATTTTTTTTTTTTTTTTGAGAGAGAGACAGAGACAGAGTACAAGTGAGGGAAGGGCAGAGAAAGACAGTGGAAGACACAGAATCTGAAGCAGGCTCCAGGCTCTGAGCTGTCAGGACAGATCCCTATGCAGGGCTCCAACTCATGAACTGCGAGATCTTGACTTGAGTCAAAGTCCGGACACTTAACTGACTGAGCCACCAGGTGCCCCTGAAATCAATTTTAATTAAAAAATATTAATGAGATATTTTACATTCTTGTGTTTATATTGTCTTTGAAATCCAGTATAGATTGTTATTTACAGAATATCTCAGAAATGCCTTCATAAACTTTACAGTTAAAAAAATAAATCACTGGGGGCACCTGGGTGGCTCAGTTGGTTAAGCAGCTGACTCTTAATTTTAGCTTAGGTCATGATCTCAGGGTTCATGAGTTTGAGCCTCACATCAGGCTTTGACTCACTGCACATAGCCTACTTCAGATCCTCTGCCTCCCACTTTCTGCTCCTCCCCACCTCTCTCTTTCTCTCTGTCTCTCTCAAAAATAAGCATTAAAATTTGTTTAATAAAAGATAATAAAATAAAAATACATTTTAAAATATAAATCCCTATACCCACGTTGTTCCAAACACACTTAAAAGTTTTCCAACTATTAATCAATTATCCAAAAATTGATTCCTTTAATATTTACACCCAAATTGGCAGTTCTTTTTTAAAAGGCATTTTTATTTTTAAGATATCTCTACACCCAGTGTGGGGCTCAAACTCACAGCCCCAAGATCAAGAGTCACATACTCTACCAACTAAGCCAGCCAGGTGCCCCAATTCTGGTTCTTTTTTAAAGAAAATTTGATTTGACTTTGAAGCAAAAGCATATCAACTTCAAAACTACATCTATCCAAGTTAGGTAAATTCAACCTCTACTGTGTCCACTTGTGATTATTAACACCAAACTCAAAAACATATTTAATAAATTGAAAGACAATTCTAAATATCAATAACAACAAAGTGTTTAAATTTTCCTTGTACTGTTGGCAGCTGACTTTTGTGAAAATACTCTTCATATTGATTCATGTTATAAAAATGTATAAAATCATTATTATTAATTTGTATTATGAAAAGTTTCCATTTCAACATAATTGTTCTATCTAGCTAAGTCACAAATAAGTTTTCCCTTTCCTTAGACCTAGTTTCAAATTTAGTTCATTCATATGCAGTGTGATATCAGTTGGAAAATGTAAATTGTACTGTCATTTGCATCTTTGATAGTTGAATATTTGCAAGCATTTCTTTAATTCCAAAAAAAGCAGAGATGACAATAAAGTAAGACTGTAAAACTCTTCCACAACTCAATCAATGAGGCCTGGCAAAGAACACAAGATCGTTAAATTCATTGTCTACTATTTCTTTCAACAGTTCCATAAACTGCTGATGATTCATAGCATTTGCATATACATATTAAAGGATTTTAACAACTATATCCATAGCACTGTCACAGAGTTTGTTTTAGCAAACTGAGCAAAAATGTTTTCTAAATATCATATATGTCATATAAAGGAAATATTAGTCACTTGTTTTAAAACTCCAACAAATTTGAATTTTTGATCTGATGCAGTTGAAGCATTATCCATTATGACAAAAAGTAATTTTTTTCAAATCTAGCTGAAACCATTCTTTGGGAGTTGTAAAAACTTAAAAAACTATGTACATCATGAGTTTAATTTTAGTTCACAAGTTAACACACATTTCTCAGAGAGATAATGTAACTGAAGTATTAGCTGGGCAATGTTTCTTATGTTGCATGGTATCTAAAGCTAAAGAAAAGTTTTTGCAATTTTTCAAATTTGGAATCAATTGATACATTACATTGTTAGAATGGTCATGTTTGGGCAATTATTTTGGTGGCTTAAATGAAGATTTTTCACTTTTTGTAAACTATTGTTTTTAGTCTTTTCCTTATAGCCTCCTATCAAGGCTTCCTAACTGATTTACTATCTAAATCATGTGTATGTGGTATGTATTTATACATATGTGAGAGTGCAAGTGGTTTTAAACTGGTCATAATTATAGCTCAGATCATCTTAAAACTCATTTTTAAATAATTTGTTGGATATTAAAGTCTGATCTTAGGTGGCTCCCATCATCACTTTTTTTTACTGTTAACTTTTTATCAAATTCACTATGCATTTGCTCAAAGTGTCTCTTAAAATTGTCTACTTCATTACATTAAAAACTAGTTTCTCACACAAAAGACAGACTTCACATTTCTCTGCCATAGCAAATAGCAATTGCCATTCACTGTGAAATATACAACATGCCTTCTTTCAGTATCTTTTTTCCTTTACTGTTGTACTTCTTGTGTATTTCCAATTGATTCTCCATGCCTTCATTTTAAATTTAAAATTCATTCACATTTATTTTTAACTATAAAAATAATTGAGTTATATAACAATTAAATTATATTACAATTAAAATAAGCATTTCATTCTAAAGAGTATTACTGTAATTCATGCTATCTGCATACAATATCCAAATAAACACATTATTGCTTTACATTAATGCATGTGAAAAAAATCTGAACTGAATCAATCTGTTGACTCCACCTCTTGATTACACATTAGGTGTAACACTTAGGAATGACACATGTGCCCAACACCTGCATGAAAAGTGTCTAACTCAATGCAATAGGTAACGTGAAATGTAGCCCTACCAAAACAATAGTTATATTATAGGAAAAACACTCTGCTTTGGTTTTTTAATTTAAATTAATTAAAACTAAATTAAACACTAAGTTCCCAGTCATCCTAGTTACATTTCAAGTGTTCGATAGCCACATGTGGCTGGTGGCTACCATATTGAACCATGTAATTTTAGAGTTTCATGGACTTTATACCCAGTTTGAGAACTGATTCATGTTTGTGACTTCTGTGTGCCTTTCTAATAAATTCACACTTCAGGGGCACCTGGGTGGCTCAGTCAGTTAAGTGTCCAACGTCAGCTCAGGTCATGATCTCACCGTCTGTGAGTTCAAGCCCCTCATTGGGCTCTGTGCTGATAGTTCAGAACCTGGAGCCTGCTTCAAATTCTGTGTCTCCCTCTCTCTCTCTGCCCCTCTCTGACCCATGCTCTGACTATCTCTGTCTCTCTCTCAAAAATAAACATTAAAAATTTTTTAAAAAATCACACTTCAGGTTAAGTTTTAAAGGTTTAAAATTTTTCAGTCAGTTAAGCATCTGGTCTCCCAGTTCGTGAGTTTGAGCCTCATGTCAAGCCCCCACATTAGGTACTGTCCTAACAGAGCAAAGCCTGCTTCAGATTCTTTCTCTCTCTCTCTTTCTCTCTCTCTCTCTCTCTCTCTCTCTCTCTCTCTCTCTCTCTCTCTCTCTGGAAATCAATAGAAATACTTTAAAAAGAACAATTTCAGAGAAACAGGAGATGCCCGCCCCAAATCCCTCCCCTCTAAATGCTGTCAAGATAAATAATTCCTCTGAGCTGAAGTTTCAAAGGCCACTATTAAATTGGAAATGTTAAGAGAGGATTAACATGTTAGGCTGATTCAGCCTTTTGTTTTACCACTAATTTTATAAATGGATTATCAGGCTACTTGGCCGTCCCCAGACTGGTTCGGGAGAAATAGAACCCAGACGCAAGCATCTGATGGAGAGGAGAGTGAGGCTGACAACATGGGACACGGGTCTGCAGAGTGCTCAGGATGGAACAGCGAAGAGGCAGAAAGATGCTCAGGACCCAGAGAAAGAGGAGCCCAGAGCCCAACAGTGCCGGATGAGAAGTCCGAAAGAGCAAGGCCAGCAGTTGGTGGGCAAAGAAGGGAGAAGAGGAGAAGCGTGCCCCAGCCTGCTGGAGGCATTTGGAGTTCATGGGGCCGCTCATTCGCCACCCCAATTAAAGGCTGTTTGCTCCCTGTCTTGCCTCACTGCGGTTTTCGCAGACAGAAGTGGCTTTGTTCCTGGGCGAGCACCGGGGCCCTACCAGCAGCTGTGAGCGTGTGGACTTCCTGGCCACAGCCTCTCCACTCTGAATGCCTCTCAGGGACCTCTTGGTCCTGAGCCTTTTATCTCCCGTGTTTCATCTGATTCTCATTGAGTATATTCTGTAATTTGCTTTGTCAACTGCCGCTCCCAAGGAATCATTCCCTCTTGATCTTTTGCTTTCAATCCATTTTTTGTTCTGTCCAGAATGTAGTTTTCAATTAATTTTTTAGCTTAAAAATTTAACAAAGTTCAAAAGCATTCTAAAATCTTGCTCATTCAAAAGAGCAATTCCTTGCCGTTCCCACCTCACCCAGATGGAACTACATTTATTTTAATGATTTTTTCCTTTAATTTACCCCAAATCATGGCATAAGATAAATATGCTGTTACCTCTTAATTCATCAATCATAGGCATTATCTACTAACTTCTTATAGTAAAATATTCCAATATCCTCACCTCTGTCACCCTCCCAATTAGCAACAGGTGGTTTTAGATTAATCCATTTTGAGTATTTCAGTTATTATGATTAAGTAAATACCACTTCCTGTTAAGCCACATTGTGTATATGATTACATTCTTGTGTAATTTTTTCTTTCCTGAAGTTCATAATTACTTCTTCTCATTTGCTTGAAGACTATGAACTTCATGAGTTTCCATGTCCCTCTTGGGCAAGGGCAATGTTATGCTGCTTTTTCCCTTGCAGTTATGGTATGCAGGCTACCAAGTCCTACTTGATGATAAAATTTACCTCAGGTCACAAAACCAACACAGAGCACTACACGTAACCAGATCCCTATGACTATTCCCAGTTTGGTGCGTTGTCCAGTATCTTGTGCTGCATTTAGCTCCTGCCAACACTTCTGCATGTTCTTTAGTAAACCAAAGTTAACTTACCAAGGCTGGCCACAATGAGCCAAGACTCACACACATTTTATGTGAAATGGAACCCAGCACTTTGCATTGACTCTTAAACATGTTCCTCAAGATGCACTGTAACACTGGCACTGGGAGGTAAGACCAGTAGAAACCTCATCATTCTGGAAAATTACCTTAAATTTAGACATAAGCAAGTGATATCTTGGAACCTTCAAAGAAAAACAGGTTGTCACAAAGCCTGGGCCTTCACTCATAGCTTGTTGGATCTTATGTGACAAACAATTCTATGAAATGTGATTGTTCCACAGTCTTAAGCAAGTTAGAAGTAGCAGCAAACTATACAGTGGTCTTTTTTTAAATATACATATGTGTAATTTATTGTCAAGTTAACTAACATACAGTGTTCACAGTGTATTCTTGGCCTTGGGAATAGAGTCTCATGATTCATCACTTACATATCCCGTCTCCCCACCTCCAGCAACCTTCAGTTCGTTCTCTGTTTAAGAGTCTTTCTTTTATGGTTGCCTCTCTCTCTGTTTGTAACTATTTTTTCCTTCGCTTTCCCCATGATCTTCTGTTAAGTTTCTCAAATTCCACATATAAGTGAAAAAATATATCTGTCTTTCTCTGACTGACTTATTTCACTTAGCATAATACCCTTCAGTTCCATCCATGTTGTTGCAAATGGCAAGATTTCATTCTTTTTCCATTGCTGAGTAGTATTCCATCATATATACACCACATCTTCTTTACCCATTCATCAGTTGATGGACATTTTGGCTTTTTCTATAATTTGGCTATTGTTGATAGCACTGCTGTAAATATTGGAGTACATGTGCCCCTTTGAATCAGCACTCCTGTATCCTTTGGATAAATTACTGGGTTTTAGGGTAGTTCTACTTTTAATTTTTTGAGGAAACTCCACACTGTTTTCCAGAGTGGCTGTACCAGTTTGCATTCTCACCAGCAGTGCAAGAGGGTTCCCCTTTCTCCACATCCTCGTCAACATCTGTTGTTTCCTGAGTTGCTAATTTTAGCCTATAATGGTTT
Organism: Mungos mungo; assembly: GCA_004023785.1. NCBI lineage: Eukaryota > Metazoa > Chordata > Mammalia > Carnivora > Herpestidae > Mungos > Mungos mungo. Next base: position 39,702 of record PISW01010530.1, on the reverse strand, counting down.
TTTTTTTTTTTAATTTTTAAGTAGGCTCCATTCCCAGCATGGGGCTTGAACCTACGACCCCACGATCAAGAGTCACATGCTCTACTGATCAAGCCAGCTAGGTGCCCCAATGGGGTCTTAAAAGAAATAGACACAAGAGCAAAGGGAGAAGGATAATTCCGACCTTAAGAAAAGAACAACAATCTAAAGAGAGAACTGCATTAACTTGTAGCAAAACAGATGTTTATTATTATGATTTATGCACCTCTTAGAAAAGTATTTTTTAATAGTTTATTGTCAAATTGGTTTCCATCTAAACACCCAGTGCTCTTCCCATCAAGTGCCCTCCTCCATTTCCACCACCTCTCTTCCCCTTCCCCCTCCTCCTTCAACCCTCGGTTCATTTTCAGTATTCAGTAGTCTCTCAAGTTTTGCATCCCTCTGTCTCCCCAACTCTCTCTCCCTCTTCCCCTCCCCCTGGTCCTCCATTAGGTTTCTCCTGTTCTCCTGTTAGACCTATGAGTGCAAACATATGGTATCTGTCTTTCTCTGCCTGACTTATTTCGCTTAGCATGACACCCTCGAGGTCCATCCACCTTGCTACAAATGGCCGTATTTCATTCTTTGTTACGAGAAAGGCATTTTAAAAATGTTTCTCAAATGTGAAGTACTTGATGAACTCAACTTGTGTTATCTAGAAAACATATGTAATACTTCAATCTTGATGATTCCAGATAAACAAGGTAGATTAAGTTCCATTTGGTCTAACTCAGGCAGTGGCAAACCCCTCTGGCCTGGGAAAGCCCTTATTTCTTATAGAACATGTTTCTCAGAAGCTTTACCTAAGAAAGGCTTATAAAAACTTTTTTAGTAAAACTGGAGGGGTTTGTTTTACTCCATGTTAACAAAACCTTCAATACATATAATATAAAATATTTTTCCGTAGTTTTATTTGCTCCCAGGGTGTCATATAATGGATAAGAATGTCTAAAATTTTAGGTTCATTTGGGTGGCTCAGTCAATTAAGCATTTGACTTTGACTCAGGTGATGAGTTTGAGTGGCATGTTGGGCTCTGTGCTGACAGCTCAGAGCCTGGAGCCTGTTTCAGATTCTGTGTCTCCCTCTCTCTGCCCCTCCCCTGCTCATGCACTCTGTCTCTCTGTCTCTGTCTTTCAGAAATAATAAAGAAATAAACTTTTAAAAAAAGAATGTCTAAAATTTTAGCATTTTTGTGAAGTAATCAGAACAAACCTGCAGTTATGGAAAAGCTGATGGTTTTATTTTATATCCTTCCTCTCAACTGAAAAACGATGGGTGTAGTATAGGAGGAAGTGGCTCCATTTGGAATGAAGGCAGAATTGGAGAGTTACAGCCTCATGCTCATGCTTAACTACCAGGACATGTGTTGGACGTGCTCTGCATAAGAAATTTTATCAAGGGGCCCCTGGCTGGCTCAGGCAGTTAAGCCTCCAACTTCAGTTCAGGTCATGATCTCACGTTCCAGGATTCGAGTCCCACATCGGGCTCTGTGCTGACAGCTCAGAGCCTGGAGTCTGCTTCAGATTTTGTGTCTCCCTGTCTCTCTGCCCATCCCTGCTCATGCTCTGTGTTTCTGTCTCAAAATTAAATAAAACATAAAAATTAAAAATAAAAGAAATTTTATCTAGTAGGAGGTGCCAAGGAAATTCCTGATTCCCTAAAGAACATGCATTTTTCTTCTTGTCCACATTGAAAACCATGTGTGTGATTATTTAATTCATGTCTTTTTCTCCTATTGACTACTAACTCTAAGGCATAGAGAACATATCTGCTTTTTTACCTTAAAATCCTTAGAGCCTCCATTTAATAAGCATTTATGTTGAATTAATGCTACTGAATGAGACTCCTTTTTCACTGTGGTCACCACGAACATCCAGGTTAAATTTATAACTTATTCACTACTGTGTTACTGGGTTGAATGGTGTTCAGGGCTGTAGTCTTTTTTCACCATCCTATTTTAATACTTCCTATGTTAATATTAATTTCCACTGACACATATTTTTATTTTTAGTTGATTGTTTTATTGCATGTTCTTCTGCTATGAGCCATCCTAAATCAATTGCTGAACAAAATGGATATAAAATAATGAACTTATAACTTAAAACCCATTATCTGCTGCTACCAATAGAACAATCTTTTTTTTTTTTAAGTTTCTTTATTTATTTTGAGAGGGAGAGGGAGACACAGTGCTCAAGCAGGAAAGGGGAGAGAAAGAGGGGAAGAGAATTCCATACAGGCCCCTCTCTGCCAACATGGAACCCAAACCAGGCTTGATCTCACAAATCATGAGATCAGACCGGAGCTGAAACCAAGAGCCAAACGCTTAACCAACTGCGCCACCCAGGTGCCCCCAATAGAAACATTCTTAACAAATCGGGGGGCACATGGGTGGCTCACTTGGTTAAGCGACGATTTGGGCTCAGGTCATGATCTCACAGTCCTTGGGGTCAAGCCCCACGTCGGGCTCTGTGCTAACAGCTCAGAGCCTGGAGTCTGCTTCAGGTTCTGTGTCTTCCTCATTCTCTGCCCCTCCCCTGCTCACTCTATGTCTCTCTCAAAATAAAATAAAGACATAAAAATATATATATTTAAAAAAGAAACATTCTTAACAAATCTAATATTCACTTCACCTAATATCTTCTAAATTAAAACACTGACAAGGGAGTAAGGTTTTCCTTAGAATTTCTGCCTACTTAATCTAATGGTAGCCAATATTTACTGAGTATCAGTCACTATTCCAAGCACCTCATTTGTACTAACTTACTGAATCTTCACAAGTGTTCCCATATGCTGTGAATGCTTTTCAGTGGAGGAAGGAATCACAAGGACAAAATATTACTAAAATTAGGATATTCCCTGATTTATCAGTCAGAATTTACAAATAGGTTTGACTATCCACAACACGATACTTAATAAATGGTGCTTGAATGAACCAGGGTTTATCTTTTTTGTACAACAGAAATTCCACTGGAAGACACTTCAGGACTAACTTAGAACTCCACAGTGCCATCAGGCTCCTGTATTTTGCTGAGCCATCTTTTTTGTGTCTTCATGCTTACTGCATCATGGTCCAAAATGGCAGCACCACCTCTGTCAAGACATCTGCAGTCCAGATGGAACGGACAGAAAAAGGGCAATGTTACCAGAGGAGTATGTCTCCTCTAACGAGAAAATAATAGCTTTTCCCAGATGCCTCACCAGGTGGCTTTCACTTGCATTTCATTGGCCAGAATGAGGTCAGATAGTGGCTCCTTTCACCTACAAGGGAATCTAGGAAATGTTTTTGTTTGTTCTTTAGGTAAGGCAGATTGCCATCCCAAACAGAACCGAGGTCTTATATGTAGGCTATCAGTAGTGTCTCTAAGGTTCTCTTACACAGGTAAACAATACGAATATGTTATGGAATGAGAAGGTTATCAGATTTATAGAAATGACAAATTTGAGCCTATTTTTATTCCATTGTTACCTTAGAGTAGGAAGATTTTTAGGCTTTTTTTTTTTTTTTTTTGGTTTAGATCCAATTTTCCACATATAATCATATTTGTTGTAATGACTTTTTGGGCACTGAGATATCACCAGTTATTCTGCACTAACAGCATTTCCAACAGTGATCTTGCAAATATCCTCATCCAAAAAGGTTCAAAATTCATTAGTGAATCTAAACCCTCACATACACAAAAACACAAAGACCAGGAAACACACACACACACACACACACACACACACACACACACACATGAAAAAGCGGTGTCAAGCAGTTGGGAATCAACTAACTAAAAAACATTTAGTGATAATCAGGTTTAATTTTGAGGAAAATGATACTGTTGGGGTTTTAGAAAGAATAAACAACTGACATAATGAAATATTTGCAGTATTTTTTTCACCTTCTGTGAAGGGAGTTGTTTTCCCAACAAGATGTGAATATCTGTTACATAAATATTAAATATAATTCTTATAATTACAATGGGGAGGAAACCTTCAAACAGGTTTAAATTAAGTTTATTTCCTCTTTCCAAACCCCTCTTTTAGCTAGCTGGGAAGTTGTAATTCCTACAACTTCTGAAAGACTGGAATCTAAGAATGAGCTGAAGAAGTTGAGGTGGGTGCCATTGTGATATAATATTACTGCTAAGTAGTATTCCCTACAGAAAACAATTTTTAAAGTATGCAAATATTAACAAACACCTTTAAAATAATCAAAACTAGATGGCTAAAGATAAGGCAGTGGTCTCATGGAGGATATTGGTTGCTTTCTGCTTTTTACTTTTAACTTCTTTAGGTTTTGTTGGGCTTTTTTTTTTTTTTTAAGAGAGAGATTGTGTGCACGTGTGCATTTTGGGTGGGGGGAGGGGCAGAGGGGAAGGGAGAGAGAAAGAATCTCAAGCAGGCTCCACACCAAGCGCAGAGTTCAACTGGGGCTCAATCTCACAACTATGACCTGATCATGATTTATTACCTGATCTGAAATCAGAGCTGGATGTTTAACTGACTGAGCACCCAGGGACCCCTAGGTTTGTTTGGTTTTTATAAGAATGTGATTTGAGGGAGAATTCAAAATAATCTGTCTTCTGTGATGCAAGCACTTCTATAGTTTTATCATGTCCCGGCAGGAATGCCTGCCCTCCCTTCTCTTCCTTGTTGAAAATCTATTTTTTTTTAACTTTTTTAAATGTTTTTTATTTATTTTTGAGAGACGGTGTGAGCAGGGGAGGGTCAGAGAGAGAGGGAAACACAGAATCTGAAGCTGGCTCCAGGCTCTGAGTTAGCTCTCAGCACAGAGCCCAAAATGGGGCTCAAACCCATGAACTGTGAGATCATGACCTGAGCCGAAGCCAGACGCTTAACCGACTGAGCCACCCAGACGCCCCAAGTCTGTCTATTTTCAGGGCTGCATCTACAAAGCCTTCCCTGATGCCACTGTCCACCACTGTCTCCTTCATAATCTCATTAAATTCATTGTAATATTACTTGTATGTGTCATAATCTTTGTATGATAATTTATCATACAAACCAGGAATATTTTGAGAGAGAAAGAAAACACTATTAAATATTATGCCAACTAAACAAAAGTCAATCAAGAATATTCCAGATAGGCTAGGATATACAGTCACCTACTTATTTGGTCCGGGGACCTATGACATCTATGAAGGATATATTCCCATAATTTCCAGAAGGTCAAAATCGTGGAAGTAGGTTCGGTTCCCAACTGTCTCCTAAATTCAACTTGCATTTAGACACATATGTGTCTGGATATCACCCATACAAAACTGCTTTTTCAAGTTTTAACTCATATTTGATGACCATTTGTTGATTAAAAAAAAAAAAACAGCATCTCTAAAGACTTCACATGATGGGGGAGGAGATAGACTGGGTGGAATGGGGGTAAATCCTGAGCTATATGGTATGGCCACAAACCAGCTAAGTGATGAACACCTCCGCAGGCTCATATGCACAGTTAAAATTCCCACCTCAGCTAAGTGTCAGATTGGTACATTATGATCCTCCTTGTCAATTCTCACAATTTAAAGCACAAATTCTGAATGTAAGATGATTATATATTGCCTGGACCTTCTTTAAGTATCAATACTCTATGGTTTCAATGAAGTCCTTGTTCAAACATTTGAGCTACCATGAAGCTGTTTTTTGAGAAAATCTATAGACTAAAAGCTATTCACAGAAGTAGAAGATCACATAGATTAGTCTATAGCTTTTCCATAAGCTGTGGGAATTCAAGGAATTCCAGTAAATTATAATTCCTAGGCCCATTTTCTCAGAGAGATGGAAAGGTGGACTTTTTAATCTACATATTAATATTTAAGACTATTTATGCCTAGAATCCTACTTTTTCCTCCTCACCATCAAATTTCTGGAAGACTTGCCTATACTCTTCACATTTTATGTATTTCTCATTCTACCTTCTGGCTCCAGCACCCTCTGTACCATAAAAACTGTTAGGGCAAAGGCTAATGAGCAGGAGCTTAAGAAGTCACTGCAAACCTTTTCAGGTTTTATTATAATTGAACTCTTCTCATTGGCCTTTTCTCTTTGATAGATGTTTTCTTCTGTTGGTTTCTAACATGTCACTCCCTCCTGGTTCTGAGTCTCATTTGATGACCCTTCAATCACCTCCTGAATATCAGTATTCTCCAGGGTTCTGTTCTAAGGCCTCTTTCCTCTCCACCTTCACTTTTTTCCTTGGCAAACACATTGACTTCCATGGTTCCACCCAATACTACATAACCGGCAGTCATGGGTTTTAAATATTTTAATTAGCTCCAAATTATTCTTCTTCATGCTTTCTGAAAAAGTTGCCTTTATTATGCAACTAAATGTGATTTAATTTTTAGAATTTCAAGGTATTTCCCCCATAATTATTCAAAGTCTCCTGCCTTTGTAGCCTGTCACACTATTCTTTGTGTATGGATTTTTTTATGAACCAATTTGTCTGAGTTCAAATCTCAACTCCACCACTTACTAGTGTGAGCCTAGGCAATAAATTATATAACCTCTTTGTGCCTCAACTTCCTCATCCTACAAAATGGCATTAATAATAGTAAGTCCAACCTCATATAGGTATAGAGGAGATTACAAGAGCTAAACTATATGCAAACCACTTGGAACAGTGCCTGGCACTATAAGCCCTATATCCTTGTTAGCTATTATGATTTCATATGGTGAACTTACTTGTATATTGAAGACTCCCACATTTCTCTGCAAGGTGTGCCCTCTTTTGTGAGCATTAATTTGTTCATGTGGAGATAATATAGGTATCTCAGTTACAACATGTCCAAAACGCAAACCTATCATTTTTTCCAGCAGACTTCTCCATCTATTCCCAATTTGCATAAGTGGTGTCACTTTCATACCCCATCCAGCCATAAAATTTCATTGTTACTGTCTTTTTAAGTTTATTTATTTTGAGACAACGACAGAGCCCATGAGCTGGGGAGGGGCAGAGAGAGAGGGAAAGAGAATCCCAAGCTCTGACAGCACAGAGCCTAGTGCAGGGCTGGATCCCAGGAACCCTCAGATCATGACCTGAACTGAAATCAAGAGTCAGACGCTTAACCAACTGAGAAGCCCAGGTGCCCCTCACTGTTACTTTTAACTATTCATCTTCATCCATCTAATTGATCATATTGCTTCTACCTTCCAAATGTCTTAGATTTAACCATTTCTCCATTACCACTGTCACTCATCTTCTCTCAACTTGACCCTCAGAATTTCCTTTCTCAATTTAATCTACCTCTAAGACACTGATCTGGTCACATCATGCTGCTGTTTAAGCCTTTCAAGCACATCATCATCCATAGCAGTGCTATCCAAAAGAACCTGATGCAATGATGAAAATTTCTATATCTGTGCTCTCTAATATGGCTGCCACTAGCCACTTGTGGCTGCTCAGCACTTGAAATGTGGCTAGTGCAACTAGAGAAACAAATTTGTAAGTATGTTTAATTCTAATTAGTTTAAACATAGCTTTGTGTGACTAGTGACTATCTTACTGGGTGCACAGGTCTAGAAGATAAAGCCCACCCATCCTGGCCTTAAAAACCCTACATTTCCCACCCCCTTATACCCTGTACCCTGACCCCAATAGTCTACTTCTCTTCTTCCAACTCTCCTTGTACTTTTATACATCTGTGCTTTTGCCTAGAAAGCCTTTTTTCCTTTTTCCATCTGATGAGTTTCAACTCAGCTTTGCAAACTGCAATCAAATGTCATTCCCACTCAGAAACCTTTACTGACATCATGTATATAGATATGCAGACTTACATTTACTTTGCAGTTTGAATTTATTACTATTATAATAGTTTTATCACATTATGTTTGAAGTGTTTGTCTCCTCCCAAATTGTGATCTCCTATAGAGCAGTCCGTAAGCTTAGTATCTTGGACTTCTTAAACATTTTTGAATGCATAAATGAATAAGTGAAACACAGAAAACTAATTTTGATCAATAACTGAATACCTATACTTTGTGTTGGTGGGCTTTAATAATCTTGCTTTTGTCTTCTTTAATCATCTTCCATCTTTGCTACAAAGCCTGTCATAACACCATTTGAAACAACTGACTTTGAACTGGCTTGGCCAAAGATTTATGCTGATTATTCTGATTCTAGACTCTCAAGTTTCTACTCCTATATTAAATCAGATTATCAGAAAGGTATACATCTTACTTCATTCAGAAGTACTAAGAACTGCAATGTAATGTTAAGTCTTCTTTTTTGTTGTGACTACTGTCAGAAATTATCATGTAGAGACTGAACTTTCAATAAAATTCTCTCAAAGACACTGTTTATTATGTGGTTCAATGCTTCTTATAGAAAGACCTATGGGAGAATTCTTCTGCTAGCACAGTACTAGAAATATTTCATCCTTTATAACAAACTTGGACACATCCTTTCTTTAACTAATGACAGCTACATGACCCTTCACATTTCTTTCAGGCTGCCAACATTGTAATTAGCAACCTTTTTTCAAGTTTAAGGTAAATTCCATTCTTTAATCTCGGTCTTAATGGTTTTATTGGATCTATGCTATTTGTTGTTGGTAGCACAAGGTCCTATTTCTCAAATATTTATCACATCTTCTTTTAGATATTATCAACGTTAAATAAAATATATAAGATTTCAAGTTTGTTTTATTTTTTTAATGTTTATTCATTTTTGAGAGAGAGAGAGAGAGACAGTGTGAGCAGGGGAGGAGTAGAGAGAGAAGGAGACACAGAATCCAAAACAGGTTTCAGGCTCCAAGCTGTCAGCACAGAGCCCAATGTGGGTCTCAAACTCACGAAGTGTTAAGATCACAACCTCAGCCAAAGTCAGACACTTAACCAACTGAGCTACCCAGGTGCCCCTAAGATTTCCCATTTTAAATGATCTATTTATATATATCTGCATTATCTCTCTATCAGGTCAACTTCTTAGAGATAGTATTTCACCTTTTCCCATCTGCTACATTCTTTCTGTGGCAGGGGTCCCACAGGTAGTCAGTGATAGATAAAGTTATTGACTCATGGTATCAAAGCTAATTATTTCTGCCAAAATAGAAGTGGTGTTGTCTAATTCTAATATATTTTAACTACTGGTAAAGCTGAGCTACTATGCTAATCTAAAGGCTGAGAGCAACACACAAAATTATGTTCAACCTCATTAACAATCAAAGAAATACAAATCAAATATAGAATTACAGTTCTTGGATTGTCTAGTTAGCAAAGATTTTCTTTCAATAATAAATTACATGCTGGTAAGCATCTTGAGAACCAAATGGAATTCTAATTAATGGAGGTAAGAATGAACAACCTTTCTATTAAACTGACCAGAACAGATACTACATTCAATCTTAGCCAAAAGGCCAAGAAGCGATGAACAACCTTTCTAGAAGAAAATTTGACAATATGGGGGAAAGCTTTAAAAATGTTTATATCTTTGATACTATAATTGGGGTTTTAAGAATTTTAACCTAAGAAAACATTAGATTATGCAAAATATCACACACAAAGAAGTTTTCACAGTATAACTGACAATAGTAACAAATTGGAAATAACCTGTCAAACAGAAGAACAAGAAAAATTGTTGTAATTTGGCCACATTTAAATATAGCCTTAATTTAACAGTTTTTTCTATAAATTTTCCCAAAAAGAAATAGATGTAGATATAAATGATATAGATCTAGAGATATAGATATGCATATTTATTTCATCATTATTAAAAATTTCTGACACTAAGACATAAAGCAAAACTTGGAAACCTCATGTAATTGAATAATAGGTTGCTATTAACTTTTTTAAATCTTATTTTTAAGTAATCTCTACACCCAATATGGGACTTGAACTCACAACCCCAAGATCAAGAGTCACATGCTCTACTGACTGGAGCCAACCCCAAGGTAGCTATTGACTTGGTGTTGTAGAAAATTTACTGACATAGGAAAATGAACATAACAAATTGTTTAGATGCAAATATAGTCTACAAAACACCGTTTACAGTATGTCATTTTTTAAACTCAAAACTATGTTAGCGGCACTTGGATGGCTCAGTCAGTTAAGGATCTGACTCTTGATTTTTTGGCTTAGGTCATGATCTCACAGTTATGTGAATTCAAATCCTAAGTCAGGCTCGTGCTAACCCTGTAGAGCCTGCTTAGGGTTCTCTCTCTCTCTTTCTTTCTCTCTCTCTCTGCCCCTCTCTTGCTTGCACTCTGTCTTTCTCAAAAGAAATAAATAAACTTAAAAAATTATAAAAAAGTAAAAATAAAGACTGCTTTAAAATGTAGGTATGCCATTGTACTCTTCTGTACTTGTCAGATTGTCCACAGTGAACAAGTAGTACTTTCTTAAAATCAGAAAATCTACCCAAGGCAAGTATGCACTTATGATGTTAAAGTCTCTGTACACAAACAGCTAACAATAAAATGTCAGAAACCCTGTAGGCATGGGTCAGGTAGGTGCTTTACAGTTTAGGCACTTCAGAGATGCCCTATCAAGGTTTTATGATCCTTAGTTATTTGGACAAGGTTGGAAAGCCAGCGCCACTGAGGCAAGGGGCTTTATACCACCATAGAGCTCACACAGAGATCAGAGCCTACTCTCCAGGTCTTCCTGCTCTAACCACCACAATCCAACACACCATTTATGGGCTCAACATCAGATAGGCTCAGAAGCCAGAAACATTTCTCTCCAGAAAAGAGCATGGTCTCTAAGACTGAGACAGGAGGATACAAGAGAAAATGGCCTCATTATGTTTTCTGTTTGGCTGCTTTACCCCAGTGAATGAATGGCAATATGTTAAAGAATGAAACTAGACCATTTTCTTATGTCATACAAAAAAAAAAAAACTTAAAATGGATTAAAGACCTAAATGTGAAACATAAAACCATAAAAATCCTAGAGGAGAACACAAGTAGTAACCTTTTTGACTTCAGCCATGGCAACTTTTTTCTAGAAATGTCTCCTGAGGCAAGAGAAGTAAAATTAAAAATAAACTGTTGGGACTTTGTCAAAAGAAAAATCTTCTGCACAGCAAAGGAAACAAATTAACAAAACTAAAAGGCAACCTATGGAATGGGCAAAGATATTTGCAAATGACATACTTGATAAAAGGTTAATATTAAAAATATATAAAGAACTTAGAAAACTCAACACCCAAAAAACAAAAAATCCAGTTTAAAAATAGGCAGAAGACATTTATAGACATTTTTCTAAAGAAGACATACAGATGGCCGACAGACATAAGAAAAGATGTTCAACATCACTGATCATTAGGGAAATAGATAAAAAAAAAATACAATGAGATATCACCTCACACAAAACAACAGGTGTCGGCAAGGATGTGGAGAAAGGGGAACCCTCTTGCACTGTTGATGGGAATGCAAACTGGTGCAGCTACTCTAGAAAACGGTATGGAGATTCATCAAAAAGTTAAAAATAGAACTACTATGATTCAGCAATCATACTATTCAGTATTTACCCAAAGAATATAAAGATACTAATTTATTTTATTAAATGTTTATTTATTTTGTTTATTTTTGAAAGAGTGAGAGAGAGCATAAGCAGGGGAGGGGCAGAGAGAGAGGGAGAGAGAATCCCAACTGAAGTGGGCTTGAAACCACAAACTGTGAGATCATGACCTGGGCTGAAACCAAGAGTCAGATGCTTAACCAACAAAGCCACCTAGCTACCCCTAAAAATACTAATTCAAATGGGTAAATGCACCCCTATGTTTATAGCAGCAGTAACAATAGCCAAATAATGTAAACAGCCCAAGTATCCATCAACTGATGAACGGATAAAGATGTGGTATATATATACAATGGAATATTACTCAGCCATAAAACATAAAATCTTGCCATTTGCAATGACATGGATGGAGCTAGAGAGTATAATGCTAAGTAAAATAAGTCAGTTAGATAAATAAAAATACCATATGATTTTTCCTATATGGGGAATTTAAGAAACAAAATAAATGAACAAACGGAAGGTGGGTGGGAAATGGGTTAAACAAATAATGGGGATTAAGGGCTGCACTTGCTGTAATGAGCACCAGGTATTGTATGGAAGTGTTGAATCACTATATGGTACATCTGAAACTAATATTACACTGTATGTTATCTAACTGGAATCTAAATAAAAACTTTAAAACATAGATGCACCAAGAAGTACTAAGAGGTCTGAAAAGAGTGAATGTTGCTGGCAAGGTCACAAATCTAATCCCTATCCAATTTAATTCAATTTGTAAAATGTTACTGAGCACCTTAACACTGCCAGGGACTATACTAAACGATGCAGACTATACAAAAGGCAAACTAGCTTTCAGTAAGTATCTACTAGAATTCAGGCGCCAAGCTTAAACTTCACATTCCTGATCTCCACAGCTTCTTGACCACCTTGGGAAATAGTTAATGTGATCCCGGTTCAGCAGGTGACATAGAGGCACAGGGCAGAAATAGAATTTGCCTAAGCCCATATAGTAGGTGGTAAAATTTAAATTTAAATTCAAATCACCTGATCCCAAAGCCCATGCTTTCCTCACTATTCATCAACGTATGCATCTCCACCATAGGGAAAAATGAGTTATGCATAAAATTTACAAGTCATGCAACCAAAGATCTTAGAAAGAAAGAAAGTAAGTAAGATCCTATAAGTTCAGTTTAAACCTCTAAAGGAAGGTAGTGGAAGGAAAGCACCTCTTCCAGGAACGCTGAGGGAGAGTGTTCACAAAAGGGAATAGCAGCATAAGCCAGGCCTTGGAGTTTCTATAGGGTTCCTGCAGGATGGCAGCAAAGGCATTCTAGTGGCTCAAGACCTACAAGAGTAAGAGAAAAGGCACAGAGGTGAGTCTTGGTGCTGTGCCTAAGAAATGGAGATTGTCTTTGGAGGTCAACAGATGAACTTGAGGCTGGCAAGGCAGGCCTGAGCCGAGCCAGAGAGAGGCCTGAATTTATCTTCTGGTTAGTTTTTAAGCAGGGGAAGAGCACAGTCAGAATTGTGCTTCAGAAAATTTACTTAGAAGTATTTGGGGGGGCGCCTGGGTGGCTCAGTCGGTTAAGCGTCTGGCTTCGGCTCAGGTCATGATCTCATGGTTTGTGGGTTCGAGCCCCGTGTCGGGCCCTGTGCTGACAGCTAGCTCAGAGCCTGGAGCCAGCTTCGGATTCTGTATCTCCCTTTCTCTCTGACCCTCCCCTGCTCTCACTGTCTCTCTTCTGTCTCTCAAAAATAAATAAAAAACAAAAAAATATAGAAAAAGAAGTATTTCATCCGGTTTAGTGTTTTTTTTCCTCCCTTTTAATTTCATAAGGGAATTTGGTATTTGAATTCAAAAGAATGATCTTAACAGGTCAGGGTTGTTTTGGTTTATTTTTGTTTTTTGTTTTTTGTTTTTGTTTTGTCCTTTCTTACTTTTTAGTAAATGCATTTCCTTAACTAATTTCTTGACAACGTAAATCTGACCAGTTACTCAACTCACCGTCTGAGCCTCAGATAGTAGTCTTTCATTATAGACCAAAGTTATTTTCCCATTCACCAAATTACTTCATACGGGCAAGTGCGGAATGGTTGCTAAGATATTTCAATCGGCTCAGCTTGGCTAATGAAGACTATGGACGTTGATAAATGGGTGAATCCATCAGTGCCCCCCGCTTAGGGGATGTGTCATTGTCACATCACCATTCATGGAAATCATGTCAAGTGGCTCTGAGTTTTAGGATGGGAAGTTGGGCTAACTGGACAAAACCAATAGAAACTTAATTTGGAAGCAAAAAAAAAATTGTACATGAACATAAAGAGTTAGAGAGATGAATATGGCCTGCCTTCTTTTTTCTTGGAACTCTTCAATGCTGCCTGACAATCAATTCAATTTAATATAACCCCCTGGGAAGCATACTTTCTTCCTAAGCAAGAAACTGTAGAATGTCAGAAATACATAAAAGGCAGCTTATATCTGGAAGAGGAAAGACAGGTATGCTTCTAGAAGTAACACCTATGAGATGAACCCTGAGAATTAAGTAATGCTCACCTATTACCGTTTCTTTATTCCCAGCATAAAGATTGCAATTTAGGAACAGGTTGAAAACTCTTTGCTCAATATTCAAAGTGGATTCTGAGCACCAGTGGTAGAAATGAAAGTCAAGGGGCAGTAGAAAGTACAATGGTAGTTTGAATAAAGCCATGGGAAGCAGGACAGGCTACTGTCTCCTCCTGCACTCCCAGACCCTCGGCACCTCACCCCTGGACTCCTCCTAGGCACCTGTTTGGTTTCCTTTCTTTGCCCTCTCTCCATACCAGCTCACCCTGCAGTAAACTTGCAGGGCAGCTGTGTTCCAGCTGGTCCTCTATCCCTGCTCCCTATCACTCTGGATTCTTAAGCGGCTCCCAGAGGAGCACCCAAGTTCTGTGGACAGGCCTGGGGATAGGGCAGGGGGCGTGGTCCCAGATCTGCAACTCCTTTCAACCCAAAACTAACTGTTCGCAGCCATTTTGTTCACCGAGCTTCCCCTTAAGATTTCTTGGTTAAGTAAAAACTCTCATCACCAAAACAAGGTCGGGAACCACCATTGTGTGTCACTGCAGGCCTGGCTTCACACTTCTCATCTGGCCCACTGCCTTCACCAGACCTGCTTCTAAGACACTCTCCTGCCCACCGTTTCTCAGGGTGTTCATTTCACTGCAGCTCCCTCTGGATCATAAAGGACTCTTCCTTAGGACATTTGTTTGACCAGTTAGCCATGTCATGCCTTGTGTCATTTCTGATGCATTTTCTTCTCTGTTTTGTCTGCCAAGGTGGGTCAGAGGCTTGGGGTGAGCTGGGGTCCCAGCTGCAGAGACATTCAGCAGTCACTTGCATGTGGAGATCCTCACACAAGTTTCCTTCCTATCTCCCTGCACTGGCTGACACCCTGCTGCACCCCTTCTGGCTGCCCATTCAGGGAGACTGAACCCTCTTTCTTGCAGTTCACCTTCTGCCTCTCTCAATCATCTCCAAGGCTCCAGTCTGTCCTGACCTCCCTTCCTCAGATCTAACACACTCAGTACCACACAATGTAGCTTGTAATCTTCCCTTGCCTTGAAATATTCTCTGTTTGTGGTAGATATTACTTTGGTCCCCCGACAGAGCGGCAGGCTCACTGACGCAATGGACTGGGCCTTCCACATGAAGGCAGATACCCTGATTTGCTTTGGGTGGATGACCCAAGGTCATAGGATGAGTTGACTCCTCCTTAATTCCAACAGAAGAGAATTTTCTCTTTCTGTTTTGAAAGGCCAACCCTGCCTTCACTTTCAATGCTGCAAATAACTTCCATAAAACTCATGAATATGTATAGAACAGTATGTATTGTAAGAAAAAGCCGCAGCACTATTGACCCCATTTCCATTCTGCTTGGGCTTTTGTAGTTGTAAATACCAGAAGCATAATGACACCAGACAAACACTGTAGCAGGGGAGTTTGTAAAGATTCAGGGGTGTGCAAAAAAGTCCCTGAGCCAAGTCGTAAGAAAATGATGTCAAGGCCTCCTCAAAACCATACCTAGAAACTGGCTACCCTCCACCGCCCTACCCCCAGCATGTTCCAGAGAGCAGATCTCAGAGTCTGCTTTTTGAGACAGTGCTGTTTCATTCCCTGGGGTGTCTATGTCCACCTTCTTAAGCTTCCTCATGGCTTCTCAGCTTCCCTATAACTTTATAATATCACATAGACGCACACCTTTTCCTGCAGCCCCAAATGCTGTGGAACATTTCAGTCAGCACCAGCCACTCTCTGAGCGAGCTCCTTCCATTCAAATCTTAAGAGAGAGAATCTGGTTAACTGGGTTCCCCTTCTCTCCAGTATCCAACAGGGAAGAAGGAGGCAGGCAGTATAAACAGGAGAGCCTGAAGAACCTGAAGGAAAGAATATTGGGGTGCCTGGGTAGCTCAGTCAACTGAGCCTGTGACTTTGGCCCAGCTCATGATCTCATGGTTTATGAGCCTAGAGCCTGCTTCAGATTCTGTCTCCCTCTCTTTCTCTCTCTCTGCCCTTCCCCCACTCATACTCTGTCTCTCTTTCTCTCAAAAATAAATATATTTTTTAAAATGTTTGGAGGAAAGAATATTAAGGAGTTAAGAGTGGTCTCTCATAACATTTATTATTACTTACAACACATTAAAAATATGCCACTGATCCTCCAATTTTACCTCTTTTGTTTTCCAAATATAATATTTCGCCAAAGTAATTCTAATTTCTAAGTGCATGGACAGAAGAAAATCAGTAGCCAGGAAGTCACCCTGGTCACACTGAGTGTGCCTGGTCAGTCAAAGCTGACACGGTCCAACCAGGTCTGTCTCAGAGAACAACCTTGTATCAATCTTCTTAAAAATCCCTCACGTTTAAACCGACTAAATTCTCCATCTAAACTGAGATATTCTCTCCAACTGATGAGTTTTCATTCTATTGTTTCCATTTTGAAGCCATTAAAAATGCAATTTCCTCTGGTTCTCTCAAAAGACCTTCATGCTTACCAGTTCTGTGAGCTTTTCCCACTGAATATCATTATATCATGGGATTTTTGACTACTGGACAACACAGCATTTATTGTTCAATAATTCGAAGGGCACCTGGATGGCTCTGTCAGTTGGACATCTGACTCTTGATATTGGCTCAGGTCATGATCGTGTTGTCGTGGGATCAAGCCCCAAGCCAACCTCTGTGCTGACAGTGTGGAGCCTGCTTGAGGTTCTCTCTCTCCTTCTCTCTCTGCCCTCCCTTGTACACGCTCTCTCAAAATAAATAAATAAACATTAAAAAAAAGAATAGTTTGAGATATAAGCATGGTGTCTGAAAATCATTACTTTTTTTCCAAATGAAAACTTACAAATTCTGTCAGATTTTGATGTTGCCAATCTTATTTTCACTAAAAAAATAATAATAATTAGCTAGAAAAAACTTGCAATATCATAGCCTTTTTGGCTTATGGTTCTCCATTCTACAACTCTTAACATAGAATATGTTTCCATAAAGTGAAAACCAAAAATAAATGAGAATTCCCACCAGACTTCTAACAGAAACAAAGTCAAATTGTAAACTTCAGGAACAAGAAACTTAATTAATTCTCCATAAAGAACTATGGGAGAGAACCAACATTTTATAGACTAAAGGTGTACAATGCCAAAACCTAACTAAACATTTTTGAGACTACTTTACCTTCAGTGATAACAAATTATTGAATTTTCTGCCAAAGGAAAGACTTATAGGACCTGTGAGACTCAGATTCAACAGAAAACAAATCAGTATTATTGGACATTAATGATTTTTGAGTCTTTGAGATGGATTTTATAGCCAACAACAATGATTCTGTCTTACTCATATTGAATCATGTAGAAAGCAGGAATTTTGAAATTGGCATTTTCCACACAATTTATTGCCTACAACTAAAGGCAAACACTGGTTTCCCTTGGTATCTCTCAACTTCACCTTCACTACTTCTGCATTAAGAGCAGAACTCCCTTAACAAGGTTTGTGTGTAAAATCAAAACTTTGCTCTAGGGAAGAAGCTCTTTAGATCCTTCCCACTACCACTCTTTTTCTGATCCTGTAGATGTACTTTGATATACACAGTATTGACTTTGCTTACATTCTCCCTAATAATCTACTTGCTGCACTGTACACATGATGTATTGTTATTTTTAGCATACCAGCATTCTTTTTTCTGATTTTGATTATAGCCATTACACGTTGTCTAAGAATTAATTGCTCCTTCCTCTGTTCTCCCATGGCCAAGGTACCTCTATTCTAACATAAGTAATATAATTTGCCTTATATAGAGTGTAGCTAACCAAACCACAAATGTCTCCCAAGTTGCCTTATATAGAGAGTAATTAATCAAATTACAACTGTGTTCCTAGATTGTATTCCTGGAGAAAATTCCTGGAGAAAATGTCTCCATTGCTTTGTCTCTCCCCAGACCCTTGGCAAAGTCCCTGGTGGGCCCACGGGATAGCTTCTGGATTTCATATTGTTCCATCTTCAGCCATCCCAAATAAACATAATCCAAGGGAAACTGCACTCGGCAAACTCGATCTTAAAACAATTTTTAGCCCTCTTCTCTTCACCTTCCAACCTGATTGCAAAACCTAAGCCTTCTTTCTAAATAGAAATTCTAAAGCTGCCTGTCACTTAGAAGGGAGTAGGGGGTAGAGAGGGAGAGGGATGATGTGAGAGAGAGGGAGAGGAGAAGGAAAAGAGATGGTTAACATCGTTTGAGTCCCATATGTCTGGAATCATGTTAAATACTTTACATGCTTTATCTCATTTAATCTTATCAACAACCTTAAAAAGGAAATACTATTATTGGGCTATCTTTCAGCCGAGAAAGTTGCAAATGTTTAGAAACTGCTCAGTCACCAGTAAGAAGCAAGGCCAAATAGTTGGAAATTGTTAAGGGATTGAATAAATGACCTTGTCACCTTTCCCCTGGCACTTCAATGTGGTTGAGAACTAGAGTAAGATAAAAGCCATCCCTTATTTGACTCCGTAGCATTTCAGGCACACACACACACATTCACCTGCCTATCAGACTGGATTAAGTGCCTGGTGTACTTAGCCAAAGATATAGGAAATTATTAGAAATATAGTAGCCATACAGACAGGAGCAGGTCCAGCATACCGTGGTACAGCTTCTGTTAAAGGGGGGTCCACAGCCAAGTGTTGGAGATATCATCACAGAAAGTAAGATCTGCCAGAACCTGGAAAACCCAGTTTTTGCTTTGCCACAGCCTTCCACACAGAAGATTCCAGACAAAACTTCCCATTAACAATTTGTATGCCTGGATTCAGGAAATGTTCACACGTATTGGGATCTCCTGGTTCATGAGTCAAATTCAGCCTTAGTAAGGTCACCTAATCCTCCAGAGAGAGAAAGCAGAGACAGGTACTATGCTCAGGTGACCCTGGACCATCTCTTGGCCTCCATCTTCCTTAGCTGGGAACCAGTTCCCTGCACACTCAAACCTCAAAAGAAAACGTTTGATATTTCCTAAAGTGTGAGCCGCCACCCCAGTGTCAAAATTTCCTGATACATTTGTTGGAAAAGCCCACGCCACACTCACCCTGGACCTACTGAATCAGGATATCTTGAACTGGAAACCAGAAATTGGCATTGTTATTAAGCTCCTCGCACCACGCCTACTCACTAACATCACAGCATGGCTGTGTACAGAGGGTTTCTTTCACTTTAATGGAGAGTCTCATTGATGTGAGAATAACTTTCTACTTAAAACACTCAAAATCCATTACTATTACCAACTTTTCATTCCAGCACCTTGTTTTGCAGAAGAAGTGGATTCTAAAGTTTCAAGTGCGGTCTTAGAATTGTGCTCATTAAACTGTATGTTAATCATGGATAAGGGATTGCACATTATACAACCCATTAAGCTTTTGTATGTTTCTGGAAGACTGCAGACTGTATAAAAATATAAATGATCCAGTGGTTAAAATAATTGGCTATAATGAACAGCAAAATTAATTATGAATGACCACATTGCTTACCCAGTTGACTTAAGTCATTAAGCAAATATAATGGGTCGGGTGAAAATAAGATGTAGTTTGGCTCCTTCAAAGTGTTTCACAAGCATCCACTGTAGTCTCAGAGTCTTGCTGCCAGCACAGAAGATATATAGAGGAGGCAGTGTACATGAGGCCAATGATGGTCCTCTAGAGAAAGATTCAGTATGAATCCATGATAAGAGCATAATCTACTACGAGACCCTGGATATACTATGGAGCAGGAAGAAAATCTTTTTCAGTTAAATGAGCTCTTCCTTACCACCAAGGTGTCTTCTGATTTAGCTAAGCAGTGACTGACTAAATTAGCATTTCCATCTGGGTGCTCCATGGAATACACACCCTAAAAGATGTTGTGGGGGAGATCGAAAGGAGTATGAAGGCAGAGCCTCTGGAGCAAAGCACCTTTTAGAAAATCACAATGCAAACTGGCATCTTAAACTCTCAAGTTCTGAGAGCTTGGTGGTAAAGAAACTCATTTCAGTTCTGCGTTAGTCAATGTTCTTGGCTGCCAGCCAAACCCTGCCTGCCCGAAGGAAAACTGAGGGTCATAGAGGGACATGAAGGACCTCCGGAGAAGATGGAAGCCTGGGAAACCAAGGATGTTAGGCACAGAACAAGCTGGAAACCTGGCTACCACAAGTCACCTCATCTCCTCCTTTGACTGTGTCATTCTCCAGATGAACACCTCAGGATGAAGCATTTGAACAGAGAAGCCCAGGATGGAGGTCTCTTCTACAATGGGGGCAGAGAAGAGTATTACCTATCCTAGTGAATTCCTTACAGGGAGCAATGAAGATCCCCACGTCAGGATGTGCAGCTCGGATGGTTCCATCCCCCTAAACTCGCATGCCCATTAACTCACATTAACCATTTTGCAGCTCAACTTTGTTTAACTCAATATTCTCAAAATTATTCTTCAACTATTTTTTTTCATGTAACACCTATTAACAGTAGAACACCTTTTGGAAATGGAGTAAATAATAATTACTGGGATATCTAATTAGTACATAAATTGGGTACGTGA
This sequence comes from Mungos mungo, assembly GCA_004023785.1. Lineage (NCBI taxonomy): Eukaryota > Metazoa > Chordata > Mammalia > Carnivora > Herpestidae > Mungos > Mungos mungo. The sequence goes on along the minus strand of PISW01010530.1, from coordinate 19,122 downwards.
TTAACATGTTCAACAGACACTTAATATAACCCATCATTTGCATGGTTAATTTTGAGGGTATGCTGAGCTGTCATTTTTGTTCACAATGGTATTCTAAGCAGATCACCCCCCAAAAGAAATAGGTTCTGAAGCAAGTCATTCTAAATGTTCTTATTCCTCCAGCTTTTTAAAATCTACAATAACTTTGAGGCGCCTGGGTGGCTCAGTCGGTTAAGCGTCCAGCCTCAGCTCAGGTCATGATCTCATGATTCGTGGGTTTGAGCCCCGCATCAGGCTCTGTGCTGACAGCTAGCTCAGAGCCTGGAGCCTGCTTCAGATTCTGTGTCTCCCTCTCTCTCTGGCCCTCCCCTACTCACACTGTTTCTCTCTATCTCTCAAAAAATAAATAAAAGACATTTTATAAATTTTTAAAAAATAAATAAAATCTACAATAACTTTGGTTGAAATGAATCCTTGATGAGGAAAAATTAACAAAAGGGCAACCTGTTTTCTCTGGGCATGTTGAAGGGAGTCCATACCTCACAATATCAGTTACAGTGGGGAAAGGGGTGATCTTGTTGTTATTATCCCCATTAATACAATTACAGTAATCTGTAGGGCATTTTATATTTCACAGAGTTCTTCTATCCACCTGACATCTTTGATAGTAAAAGTTCTGGACCAGTAGTTCCCTTAGGAGCTCAGGATTCTAGCTAACTCACTGACTCTGCCTACCAGTGTCTCTGACTGTGAAATGTTACCAGCAACAAAACTGTATGTCGAGTCTTACGTGCTGTTAAATGAAGAAAAGAAGCTACGCTCAGCCCCTGTAGCATTAAGGCTTCTGTTGTTTGTGCCTCCAGCCAGTATTCCCACACTTTGGAGTCCAGAGTATTCACAGTCAAATTAATCCCCAGAGAGTAAATGAGCTCAATGCAGGGGAAATGAGGACCAGTAGGGATACAGCTGGCCCACACATGACAGAGGGAGAGGAGCAAAGCTGAGTCTCACAAGCCTGGATGTCAGAGACAGTCATCCAGCTCCTTATAGCCCCAAAAGGAGAAATCAGCATAATGGTTCTGCCTTAACCATGTCTAAAGGAGGTATAGGTGAGGTCAGCCCCCGTTTGCTTCTGCCTCTGCCCAGCCCATGTCAGGCACTGAAGATCTGACCTTTGCAGACCTACCTAATGTGCCCAGCACGGGGAGTACTTGGTCTGGAAACACACTAGCACTTTTATCCACCAATGATCACAAATGGTCCACACCATTCAATTGCGCCAGAGAGCTAACACTGAACTTGACCAGTCAGCCAGCTTGTTGCCAGGAAGTTGCTACTTCCACTGCAGTTTTCCAGTTAGAGCTGAGACAGAGGCCCCCAGATCCAGGTTTCTGAGGTTGATCCATGTTTCCTATACCTTCTTGTTAACTCTAATGAACCTCTCTGTCAGATAGGATTAGATTTGGCTGCACCTAATAGAAAACTCAGAGGCTTAAAACCAAAAGATTTGTTTCTTTGTGTAAAAGAAGTCCAAAAGCAAGTGGCCTACTGATAAGTTGGTTTCACAAGGTCATCAAGAACATTTGGAAAAGGAAGAATACCTGTCATTCTGCTTCTTAGGGGCTCTTTTAGTCCCCCATCCACCCCATCCACATTTCAAGCAGTCAGAAGGAAGGAGAGATGACACAAAGAACTTTCTCCAGCCATCTGTACTTCTTTTTAAGAAAGTTTTTCAGAATTCCTTCATAATTTCCACTTTATTTAAAGCCAAAACTTACACACATTGCCATAAATAGCTTCATGGAAGGCTAGGAAACATAGTTTTATTGTTGGATACATTGCCACTCCCAATAATATAGAGCTTCTCTCAGTGTGTTAGTTAAGATTAAACTAATGTTAAGGTAGACAATCCGGGACTGGCTTGGTGGCATCACAACTACTAGGTCTCAAGGTCTCGGGCTCTTTTTACCTTGTGGTTCTACCATCCTGATCATGGGACTTGCACACTGTCTTAATCAGTTCAGGATACTATAACAGATTACATTTGACTGGGTGGCTTAAACAATAGGCATTTGTTTCTCAGAGTTCTGGAAGCTGGGAAGCCCAAAATCAATGTGCTAGCAGATTCATTTCTTGGTGAGGATGCCATCACTGGCTTGCAGATGGTCATCATCTCCCAGTGTGTTCACATAATTTTCTCTTTGTGTGTGCAGAGAGAGACTGAGACAGAGACAGACAGACAGACAGAACAAGTGAACTCAGTTTTTTCTTCCTCTTCTTATAAGGACACTAATCCCATGATGGGGGCTCCATCCTCATAACATCATCTAAACCTAATTACTTCCCAGATTAGGAGGCCTCACCTCCTAATGCCTTCATATGGGGAGTTAAGGCTTCAACATATGAATTCGGGAAGGGGGTACACAAATTTTCAGGCCATAACACACTTCATTGTCTTTAATGGCTTTTCCTACTCCAGCCTTTACATCTATTGTCCAAATAGCTAGAAGAAAGAAAGCCTGGAGACTTTAAAGATACTTCCTGAAAGTTTGATGTATCACTCTGCTTTCATCTCAATAGTCACATGGCCACAACTAGCCAAGAGGGAGGCTGAGAAATAAATTCTGGGTGGCCATGTGCCTAGCTAATATTTGGGAATTCTAATTCTGGAAGATGGGGAAATGCACATTAAAGACAAATATCAAGTTCTGTCACCATGTGTAAGAAAGACAGAATACATAGTGGATAAGCAATTAAGAAAAGCTACCATACCTTCCTTAATTCCACTGGGACACCCACTAAATTCTGAGCCTCACCTTGGTCAGGAAGCTCTGTCAAAGCCATGACCCTTGGATAAGAACCATTGGGTCTAATTCCTTGAACTAGATTTTGCCTGCTGCCCTTGGGTTTGAAACGATGGTGTCACCCTACATTCGGTTCATCATTCTGTCCTAACTACCCCTTCCCTTTCCCTAACCTTGTCTAAAAACTCCCAGCATGTTTGATATTGCAGACTTAGCCAGTTTTAACAAAGAAACAAAGAATTGTTGGTTACTTTTAAAAAATGTTTTCCACCCATTTCTGATTGTGAATTAGGTTTAGTCTTGTGGAACTGCCTCCTTTTAACTTGACCTTTTGACAGAACCAGATGGGTTTGCATTTGTAAACGGAAGCACTTAAATGAAGGAAAGAATAACTGAAAGGATACCATAAGTAATTGTTTTTGCCAAGTTCATGGAATTTTAAAGAAGCTTATAGATTATAGATAGACTACTGGTCCTACTTGAGGTCAACAGATCTTAGCATATTAAACATAGGAAAGGTTACAATACTACCACAATGGCACTTGGGTTCACATCATCCTACATACATGCACTGTGAGAATGTTAACATCACAGTAAGGATATCTGTGCTTGTATCCCAGCTGTGGCACTTTTTAACACTTGTAACTTAGTCAAGTTTCTTCACCCCATAGGGCTTCAGGTCTTTCTTCTCCCCAGTGAAAATGATATCATCTTTGAAGATTGAAGAGTAAGTGACTACACATGAGAAAGAAGCTAGCACTATCTTTGGCCCACAGAAGATAGTCAGCAACAGTCCTCTGAATCTGAATTTATATAGAGAAGAAGTTCGGTGCCATACTAATTACGTACTTTTTAAAAATATATCATGTTTTTGTGGACTTAAAAACACCTCATTCTGAATTTTCCATCTTAGAAAAATAAACTATAAATATTTTGAAAACTCTATAACCAGTGTAGTAATCAGTATAGTATTTAGTACAAAAAGATAGCTATTTTTTTTTCATTAAAAAAACAAAAGCTTGTATTGGAAATTATACTCATAAAGTCCATTTGGTTTTACAACTTAATTATATGTAGTAAAACTTTACTGCCACATTTAACAGATATTAACCAATTTCTTTTTAAACAAAAGCAGTGTTTGACTGGAAGTGAACCCTAAGTTGAGGGGGGAAAATAGGAACTCCCTTAAAATATTTCCTCAGTATTTATTTTTCAAGAAAGGTCAACTCAACTAATGCACGAGTTTGCTTAATGTCTTATTTGTGTTATCTCAATATTTTTAGTAAAACAAATTTGTTACTATGGTGTTTAATTTTAGCATTACCATGAAATAGCCAATATCAGGAAGGCAAAACCAACTGTGACTTCTGCAAGAACAAATTTTAGTCAATTGACTTTATACACTGGTTAAAACAATTTTTAAAACTCAGGCAATAGTTGGAAAAGATGAGTCTTTTAGATATATTAATCTCTTACTATGTTGTAGAGGATTTGTCACTTCCTTTATAAATAAAATAAAACAAAACAAAGTAATCTATTCAAGTTTGAAAATTCATTACCTTCAGTCTTAATACACTTCACGGTGAAATTTTACCAGCATTTCCACCTTATTTGATGTGTTCTTGTATAAAATAAAATATTCTTTAAAGTTCTCAATAAAAATCCATAAGACACCATTAGGTTCTTAAAATATGTTTCATATAGAATATTTACAATGCATAGCTTCAGAAGCTACCAGAATGCATATGCATGAGCAATAATACAGACTTCTCAGGTGATTATCTGAAATTCAGTTTGACCCTAGAACTATTTATTGACTAGTGTATAATCATAGATAACAAGTTCATGTAATGAATGAGATCCACACTTCACAAGACACAATATCAGCATCACCAGCCATCATCATGGAGCTCTTTACTAGATAGGCAGCCAAATGGTAGGCCATAGAAATATGAAGATATGTCAAATACAGTCCCTGCCTCAAGAAGTTTGTATTATTATTCTTAATATGAATAATGCTGGCATATTACATTTGTATAGTGTTTTAAATTTACAAAATAAACTGATATCCATTATTTGACTTAACACCTTCAACATTTTTATAAAGTATTTAAAGAACAGATAAAACCATCATCATTTTATACATTAGGTAAATCTCAGCAATTAAGCAACCTGCCCAGGGTCACAAAGCTAGACTGATGGCAGAAGTAGGATTAGAATTACAATAATATCTAAGGATTTTTCCATTGTAATAAACTTCTTCCAAACATTTATTTAGGAAGCTGAGACATAGTTATAAGACTTATAACACCAAGGCAGTATGGTAGATGCAAAAGCCAAATAATCAATATGGGATGAATTAAGGAAGCTCTGGGGAGAGAATTTTGACCCTGGACCGTCTCTGCACAGGCTTCCAGAAGGCAAATCTTAACTGGTTGTGAAAGATGAGTGATATGTAGAAAAGCAAGGAAGAACCAGGAAGGCATTGCTGGGTAGAGCAAGCTTGACCCAAAGTGTGCTGCTTGAATTACCATCCTCTCGGGAGCACAATACACTGAGGGTAATTCATATTTTTGTCAACATTGACCTCATAATGCCTAGCACAGGCCCCCTCAGCATTGTATTTCAAAGATTTGTTTTGTTTTAAGTAGGCTTCATGCCTAGCAAGGAGCCCAGTGCAGGGCTTGAACTCACAACCCTGGAGTCAAGACCTGAGCTGAGATCAAGAGTTGGATGCTTAACTAGTCAACTGAGCCACCCAGATGCCCCTTTTTTGGGGTTTTTTTTTGGGGGGGGAGGTTATCCAGGAGCATTATAAATTGCCTTGCAACACCCCTGACCCCTTTCAATAACCAGCCCTCAATAAATGTTTGGTAAATGGAGAGATGAGAGAATGAATGAGTCAGAATAAATGAATGGGCAACATTCATTCAAGGATTAGAAAATCCCAAGGATTCAAAGATTTAGAAATACCATCACACTTCCGAGTGAGTCTGTTAATTAATTAATGCATTCCTTTATGCATAAATTATATGTACATGAAGGGATCTCAGCTGGGGATGATTCCCTCCCCCCACCCCCCGGGGGATACCTGGAGACATTTTTGAGGGGCACGACTAGAAAGTACTGCTGGCATGTAGTGAGGAGAGGCCAAGGATACTGGTAAACATTCTGCAATGCACAGGAATGTACAGCACAACTCCTAAAGCAAAGCATTATTCTGTTCAAAATTTCAATAGTGCCAAGGTTGAGAAATCCTCTTTTATAATAAGCGCTAATAATGATTTTGGCAGTGATAGAAGACAGAAGTTTCAAATATGTAAACAGATTAATCATTATAGATAATAATAAATAATAATTATAAACTGGTAAGTACTAGGAAAAAAAGATTGAGAAACACCATGAAAAAAATTGTTGGGAAATTCTTAATACCTTATTGCTTCTGGCAGGAAAGAATAACTGGTCATTTCCAGAGGACAGCATTTTCGAAAATCTCAGGCAAACTAATTAGAAACCTAAATACACCAGAAACCCAAAATAAATTGGGTGCCTTTCTGGATGAAAAAATGTAATGCCTAAGGCAATTGTTCTGCTATTTTCCCTCTGAATGTAGCACCGCCTCCAACAACACTATCAACATAAAAAAATTAAAAACAAACAGATTAATGTTTGAGACTTAGTGAGACTTCCATTTTTTTAATGCAAAGACAGGGGCCTTTGGGTGGCTCAGTGGATTAAGTGTCCAACTTTGGCTTAGGTCATGATCTCACAGTTCATGGGTTTGAGCCTCACATTGGGCTCTGTGCTAACAGCTCAGAGCCTGGAGCCTACTTTAGATTCTGTGTCTGCCTCTCTCTGTGTTGCTTTCTTGCTCACACTCTGTCTATCTCCCTCTTTAAAAAATAAAGAGACATTAAAAACATTTTTAATAAAAATTAAAAATTAAGTGCAAAGGCAAGTTTTCAAAAGCAGAGAACTATTTGGTTTTAAAAAGAGGTTTGTTACCTATCTGCTCTCCCTTCCTTGGAGGAATCAGCCCTTCCTAACGCCTTGTGATTCTGGGAGATAGCTAATGATAGGCTCTCTCCTCTTCTCCACAAGAGTGGCCACATGATACAAGCTAGACCAATCAGACTCTCTTCTGGACACTCAGAAGGAAGGAAGGTCAATGAAGCAGATCATTTGGTGTCTCATCCTAGAGAACTTGTCTGTGCATTCTGCCACCAAGATCCCCAGGGCCGCTGTGACAGTTGCTTTCTATACACCTTGTTATTCATCTAACCTTGGCTCCTAGGAGAAACCTTAACATTCTCGTGATGATTCACTTTTTCTTTCTTAAGTCGGCCAGAGTTGTCATCTTTGCTTGAACCAGGTGCTACCTGGTATAGTTTGGTATTTTGTATTAGGAATGGGTTTTCCATTGTTCACCCAAACTTTTCAGCCTTATCCATCTTTCCAACGCCCACCACATGTACCCTTGAAGCTTTCCCTGACTTTCTAAGTTGGGGCACCTTTCAAAAGATGCCATTGCCTGAAATGAACATTATTTATTTAACATGCATTGTCTTTTATTGCTAGTGTTTTTCTGTAGACTGTAAGGGTGCAGGAAGGGAGGACTACACTTGGTATTTCTTCCAATCTTTCACAGTGACAAGTGAACACTCCACGGGAAATGTTAAATGAATAACTGTGGAAGCCAGTCTCCAAGATGCCCCCAACGATTCTTACTTTTTGCTATTCATACTCTTGTACAGTCCTTCCCGCCAGTGAACAGAGCTGACTTCCACATCTAATAAGATATTGTGGAAATGAAGTTTCTTGACTTCTAAGGCTAACTCCATTAAAGATGTTTGAGTTCCTGCTTTACTCACTCTATCTGAGAGAAGCCAGACACTGTCAGGGGACACTTTTGTAGCCTTATGGAAAGTCCCACTTGGTAAAGAATTAAATCACTTGCCTACAGCTGGCACTTACTTGCCCCTGTGGGCCATCTTAGAATTGAACCCTCTGCCCCCAATCCAGATTCCAGATGACTGGTGCTACAATACTGTGACTCTCCCCTCATAAAAAACCCTGAACTGGTACCATCCAGCCAAGCCACTTCCACAAACCTGACCCACAGAAACCTTGAGACAATAAATGCTGTTGTTCTTAGCCACTAAATTTTCAGGCAATTTGATACACAGGAATAGATCATTGATATGCAATAATTGACTCCATCTTGGGAGAAACAACAAACCCCACATTTATCTGAACTATACAAATGAAAGAAGAAATCTATTTGTTTCTTTGAAGAAACAGTTCTCATAAACAAAGCCGCTTTAATATATGATGACTCAGTTCCACTTAGAGGCTAAAGACAAAAACAAAAACAATTGTAACTCTTAACCTGGGAAATATGTAACAATAAATATGGTACCTTTTTATGTACTTAGCTACTAAGAGATGAATAGGGTGGATTCGTCATAGAAAAAAGTCTTCTACAAGAAGATGGAAAAAAAGATTAAAAGTATGGTCACCAGATTTTCTGGACCCCAAATTTAAAAATATGGTTGACTTTTCTGAAGACAGTGGACTAGACTATTTGAAACCAATATAGTCCCAGAAAATTCTAGATATTATTCTGTACCTAAAACTTAAATCATGCTAAGATTGAACTTAAACTATGGAAATAGACAGTTGCTATTAGAAGATTACAATGCTTTGATTGGTCTATAAGAAGGACAGCAGTTTTCAAGAGAACTTGTGCCATCCTGAGATGGCAAATTATGATTTTGAAGCAATACATACTAGGAAAAAAAACTGCTAAGTGATGAGAAAAGTATGTGAGTCATATATGCTGAGAAAATCAAAGTATAGTGTTTATTCTCAGAGTCATGATTTTAATAAACCAAAAGGACCTGAATGTTAAGTCTAAATGACTATATTTTCTTGTTTCCTTTTGACAGATAATAGAATAGAAATTTGATTCTATCTAGCAAATTCACCACAAATTAATCACTATGTAGAGACACTGCAGGATTTATACATTTATGTATATGTATGTATGTATACATATATATGTGTGGTATATGGGTGTTTCCATTAAAAATTTTGCTTCTAAGAACAAACATAACTGAGTTTTATGCATCTAAGTAAGATTTATCTCCTATGCTGAGTTCATAAACTTATTCTTAAGACATTGTTGTTATTCAAAATACTTTCAGGGTTTCTCATTTGTCTTTGCCATCATTGCAAAGGTAATGATTTGGTCTTTAGAAAAAGGCAAATGATTTGGTGATCAGGAACAAGGACTCTGAATTCACTTTTTGGGTTAAAACCCTGGCATTGCCAGTTATGAGGTAAGTGATCTTATAAAATCACTTAACACCTCTGTGCATTAGTTTTCTCATCTAAAAAAACAGGAATAGTAGAAGGACTCCTCTTTCAGAATTGTTGTGAGGAATAAATGAAATAGTATATATAGGACTCCTAAAAAGTTCCCTGGCATGTAGTTAGTGCCCCACAAATGTTAACTGGTGAGGTTAGTTAGTTAGTCAGTTAGTTAATCACTTAATTAAGGATGAGAATTTTTCCCTAAAAAAACTCCTCCTAAAATTGTGTGCAGTGGTGCCATAATTTATAAAACACATTTCTTCTCACAAAGAGCCCAGAGATATTAACAATCTTGGAAGCAAACAGTCTTAAAACATTGTTAATGTTGCTGCTGTTGAATTAATCTGATCAGGTTCCTTGGCTTTTAGGGAGCTTCTCCAAAAACAAAGATCAACTGAGCAGACAAACCTGACCCATAAGAACAACTAGAAGAGCTGGGTAATATGAACACACAACTGTTTAAAGGCATTGGAGAGTGGGGTCAGCAGCAGACATGAGGGACCAAGATCCCAGAGAAAAGAGATGCTTTTGAGATAAGTCCCACTTCTACCTTTTTTTGCCCTCCAAGCATCTGCTGGTTTGCCCATCGTCACAGCTTAGGCAGAGGGGCTGAGAGCCAAGCAGAAAGCAGTGGGACAGAGTGAGATTGTGATAGTCTCATGGGGCCAGGGGACAGAAAATAAGGGACCAAGATAAAAAGAAAAAGAAGAAGAAGCCACCTAGAGAAGGAAGGCTGAGCCTGATATTTGAACAACTCTTGACTTCGAGGCGTTCGTTTGCTGATTCAGAAGCTGACTGGACTGAGACACAGGCCAGGCAGAAAGCAGCAGAGAAGAGTCTAGGAAGCTAAATAGAGCAATTAATAGGCTCAGAATGGAAGGCAGATAAAAAGTGGAGTTCAGGGACACCGAAGAGAAGGGCATCTGATAATTACCGCAGGCTCTCAGATTAGACTCCTATAGGACTATTTTTTTAGGAATAAGGGCAACTGGGGAATTAACTGGACCTCATGAAGACTGAAACCCAGCCTAGAACCAGTTCAATCCCTAATTGGATAAATGCAAGTTACTCCCACTCTAAATGTCTGCCAGAAACTAAATCTTCTCTAGAAGGGTTTTCATTAAAAATGTTGAGCATTCAATCAAAAGTTATCAGATGCATCAAGAGACAGGACCAAGAGAAAAAATATATAGACAATGAAATAGACCCTATTGATGATCTACTCAACATTATTAGATAGGGACTTTTAAATGACACTGAGATATTCAGTAAAAGAGAGGTCAGGATGGAGAATTTTAGCAGAGAACTCAAATCTACCAAAAAAAAAAAAATGGACATTCTAGGACTGAGAATACAGTAACTGAAATTAAAAACTCTTCAGATGTTTTAAACAGAAAACTTGACAAAGATGAAGAGAAGTGAATAAGACAGGTCAGGAGAAAATATCAGGAATGAAGGACAGAAAAGAAAGGCATTGAATCTACATAAAAGGATGAGTCACATGGGACAGAGTGAAAAGTTCTAACTTATGTGTCATCGAGTCCTAAAAGATGAGGAGAGAAAACAGAACAGAAGAAATGTGTGAAGAAATCAGCCAAAGAGTATTCAGAATTGACACAAGACATCAAAGGACAGAGGACAGACTCAAGAAGCACAAGGAAGGTTAAATACCAAAACAAACCAGCAAAACCTTAAGTATACTGTACAAAATCTGCAAAAAACAATGACACAGAGAAAATCTCAAAAGCATTCAGAAAGAAAAAGGCACTTTACTTCAAGGGAACAACAGGGCGCCTGGGTGGCCCAGTCAGTTAAGCATCTGACTTTGGCTTGGGTCATGATAGGTTTGGAAGTTCGAGCCCTACATCAAGTAAACATGAGCCCCACTTGGGTGAACACATGAGCCCAGCTTTGGGTAAACACAAGCCTTGCTTTGGGTGAGCCCTGCTTCCCTCTCTCTCTTCTCTCTGCCCCTCATGAGATCTTCTCTCTCTCTCTCTCTCTCTCTCTCTCTCTCTCTCTCTCTCTCTCTGCCCTCTCTCTGCCCCTTGCTCACTTGCATCCTCACTCTCAAAAAAATATATATGGAACAACAAGGTTGACGAATGAGGTTGGAGAAGTAGGAAGAGGTTATTATGTAGGGCATTGTACACCGTGTTAAGGATTGTCACCTTTATTGGAAGAGAAATGGGAAGTGTTTAAAGGCAAAAGGCAGATTTGTGGATTTTTTTTTTCAGGATAGGTATGAAGCTGCTAGGAGCTACCACATGGGAAAGCATGCCTGGAAAGAATTCAACAGAGAGAAAATCAAAGCAGACAGAGAAGTCAACTCTAGAATGTTTATTTAAGCCCTTGGTCCTTGAATTTGTTTACACCTGGAGTTTCATAAGCCATAAGGTTCCTTAAAAGTTCCCTCAAAGTTTCTTGAAATTATGCAGGGGTCCCTGGATACCAGATCAAGAATGTCTGCTGTTGGAGCATAGAGGAAGGTTCCTATCCTAAACCTGGGGAAGCCCTACCTAGTTCACAAAGGGCTGTCTGAAAGAGGAGAAGAATTCTGGGTAGCCAAAAACAGTCATGTATCAGAAGACATGGGGGGAGAAATGTTCCTAGCAGAGGACTGATCCTTGTGAAGGTGACCATGTATCTGGAGATACATGGAGACCATTTGGAGTCTTTCTCTGTATGACTGGTCATTTCCATATGACTAAGTCAAGGGGAGGTAGGCAAGACATTTCACATGCTCCATGCTAAAGAATCTGGCTTTCCATGAAGATTCTGGAGAGTTGAGTGACACAGAAGATACAAGACTCGCAGGTCTCTTCGGTTGCATTCTCATAGGAGAGAAAGAAAGGTTCAAACATGAATCCCAGAGGTCTGCTCAGGGCAACCCAGTCCACTAGCGCTGGAGGTTTAACTCACTAGACAAGGACCAGGGGCTGGTCGAAGAGTAAAAGGCATAAAGAGTAGAGAGCAGAGGAAGGTGATAAATTCAGTTTGGGGATATGATGACATGAGGGATATCTGTGATGAGATCTGTACTAGGCAAGTGGATTTGTACAGGTGGATATAGAAGTTAGAAGAGAGCGCTGAGCTGGTAGGGGAAAGTGTGAGTTCTCAACATTTGCCAGCTGACCATTGAAGCCTCAGCAGTACATAAGCAGGCTAGGATGAACACCAAGGGATCCATGTGGAAAAGTTGTTTACAAAAGTAGCTCAGGAGGAATTATTAAAGGGGAAGAGAACCAAATGAGAAGGAAAGAAGGGCAGAGTTTAAAGAAGGGAGCCCACTGGGAGGCTTTAGGCTTCAGAACCGAACATAATCTGGGCTTCTGAATATTTGGTTCTGTTCTTTACACTGGCTGCTAGGGAGCTCAGGGATTTGTGATATGCATCTAGGAACTGTACGGAACTTTAAAATCATTATGTTCATTAACTTTATCCTTAGTTTTATTTTTCTTATTGTTATTTCCCCTCATTTTATTTTTATTGCATTTTAATTCCTTTTTTATTGTATTTCTTTGTATCACCTTAAATCCCGAGATGGAGGGAAAATGAGTAAACAAATACACCACATCTAAAATAAGATTTCAGGGCACCTAGATAGTTCAGTTAGTTAAGTGTCCGACTTCAGCTCAGGTCATGATCCTATTCAAGAGTTCAAGCCCTGCATCGGGCTCTGTGCTGACAGCTCAGAGCCTGGAGCCCGCTTTGGATTCGTGTCTCCCTCCCTCTCTCTGAGTCTCTCCTACTCATGCTCCAAAAATAAATAAATGTTAAAAAAATGTTTTAAATAGGATTTCAAGCGACCAGCATGCCACGATGCCTGCCATTTGTAACTATCTTGTTCTCAGCCCACTTCTCTCATTTACCTTACATGCCTTGACTCTGTAGGCATTTGAGTTTGAGATTCCTAGTCTAACCAATCGCTAAGATCCTTTTCTGCTATAAAATGGATGAATCTATCTGTAGTCCTTCGATGCTAAAATCCCATGAGCTGTTACCAAATATAATGTCAAATAATCAGAATAACAGTTGTTTCTATTAAATTCCACTAAAAACACAGAAACTGTGAAAATATATGATGTGCACAGCACTTGAGAAGAAGTGGGCTGAGCTTCAAAAGCAACATGACAACATTTACTCCAGACCTTTGTTACTAACCACTATGAGGTCCGGAGCTAGCACATGTGTTCAGTGGGATTTAAAACAAAATGACTGAGTGGTCCATCATTAGACCATGATGTTCAAGGCTAATTCTGTGAGCCTCTGCGTTAATGGGGTAATATTCTGTTTGGCCTTATTCTATTAATATTTATAGAGTACTCATTACCATAGCAACTAAGTGCTTTCCACAGAGAACTGATCAAATTATTAGGGGGCTTCTGATCTCCCTCTAAATAACCCTTTCCCTCCCCTACCTGATACAGCAGTGTTCTGTCTATGCCTTTCTTCCCAGTGTCCTAGCAATATCCAATCTTGGCTCCCTGGAACTCTACTACAGGCCGAAGTAGGCTTCTGCTCAGGATGCTGGATTAGAAGTAGTTGTTAGCCCTTCTGTGTCCCTTTTTCTTTGCAAGGAGGATTTCAGAGCCAGGCCTTGAAATCTAGCTCTTCCACTTACTAGCTGGGTCTCTTTTAACAAGTTACTTAAATTTCCTGCACCTTGATTTTCCCTTCTCTGAGACAGGGATACTAAGAGTGTTTACTTCCTAGAGTTATTACAAGAATCAAGGGAGCTGATACCTATTAAGTGCATTGAAGAATTCCTGGCACATAGTAAACACTCAGTAAATGTTAGCTGTTATTTCAACGTATCCTTTTCTTTTCTTTTCTTTTTTTCCCCCCTCTCTCACCAGAACACTCGTGCTGCCCTGCTCTCCCTGGTTTGCAGAGAATAGACAGAACTTTTTCTCTAAATTGAGGTCCCTTCTAAACACTACGCAGGAGAGGGAGGGAGGAAGATGAGTCCTGTGTGGCTGGACCAGTTGGCCAGATAAAAAATGCCTAAACTTTTACCATTGGAAACTCATTTCTCTGGGTAAAGCAACTCCTTTACAAGTATGCTCTCTGACTAGATTTAACTTTCATGAAGGCAAGAAACATGCCTCAATCATTGGTCTCCGCCCTCACATCCCATTCATACTAAGAGTAAATGAATAACTCATTTGCCCTAAGAATATGTGCATGTACAAACAGAGTTATGACAAGTCAGTTCTGTGACAGGCAGAAGGGGCTAACAAAAAATGATTGAGGCATGCTCCCTAACTTTATGGAAGTTAAATCTGGTAGGAGAAAATACTTGAAAAGGAAACATTTTGCCAGAAGCAGCAGGTTTTCAGCACTGATTCAGGAGGGTGCGGTGGGGTCTTTGTGAGTTCCTAGCCCACGTTATGGAAATGACCACCAACTCTAGCAGAGGTGAGCCAGGCCCTCGAATGGCATCAGATGGCATTGCTCGCCTTGAAGAGTTTCTCTCTAGCTCGATGTGGTGTGGCAGTACTGATCTGCACTACTGAGTCATCTTTGCATAATCGCAAAGCGAGTATCTCAGACCGAGTAGGAAGCAATCAACACCCAAATCTAAGAGTTAAGATTTCAGATAAGCACCCTTGAAACTTGGGAGAGGTCGTTTTAGGATAAATAAAGGGACACATTCCATTATACTGTGGGTAGTAAATTCATTACCTCATCTGGGACTTGTTACTGCAAGAACTTGTATAAACCAAAATTAAAATTAGGTTCAAGAAGGTTGAGATAAATGTATGAATGAAGAGTCACAAACAGGCTCTTGAGATGAAGTTGGGGAGGTTTTCAATTCAATAAGAATCTACCAAGGACCTATTGCACCATACTGACCACTGCTCTGGACACAATCCTAACTTTCTGAAGGTCCCATTCTCTTCACGAAATGTTCTGTGGTGCCATTCCTGAAGCAGGGGCCTGCTTTGGAGACAGAGTTTGCCAACCACTGGGAAATATCCTAATGTTCTTTATTAGCCCAATTTGCTTGCCAGATCCCCTTTCTCCCTCACCCAGACCTGGGGGAATCACTCACTGAAAAGCGATGGTCCCAATCCAGGATAATAACCAGAAAGCCTAATTTGAGCAGTAGGAACAAGAAGGGGAAGCCACATCTGCTCAAGTTTTTCAATAGTTTATTTGTCCAGTTTGAAATACTCTGGCTAATTAATTCTAAAGGCTATTTTTACTCTGTTGAATTCAGCAATTTAGGACCCATGGGTAGGATGGCTTTAGTTACACATAGCGTAGGTTGTCTCCTGGGATGGGTGAGAAGAGGGGACTCATGAGGCCTTGTTCTCCTTAGTGTTCTTTTGCCTCAACTCACTGGTAAATGCCCCAAATACCCTGGATCATAGTGCAGTCACTGTAGGTTGGTGATTCTCAGACTTTAGCACACGTCAGAATCACCTGAAGGGCTTGTTAAACTGGATTGCTGGGTCCCAGCTCCCAGAGTTTCTGCATCTGTAGGCGTGCAGTAGGGCCCAGGTATTCTCCTTTCTAACAAATTTCCAAGTAATGCTAACTCTGCTGGCCCAGGGACCACACTTGGGAGCCACCGCTCAAGGTCATGATGTCCATTCAAAAGCAATCTTCACCTAGAACAGATTACACTCCAGCCCTCATCAGGCTCTTACACCTGAGGGTAGAAAAAGGCTCCTAGAGCAGGGTTAAATGTTGGGGGTGGTGGGCAGAAAGCCAGAAGATCAGAAGGGAACACGGGCTTGCGTTCAGTGCTTTGCTGATGCTGCCCCGGAAAGGGCTTCGGTCTGCTCTCTACATCACCCCTGCCTCTCACACATCCATGTGGGTCCCTTATTCTTGAGCCATCTTCTGCAACAGCCCTTCCTCCACCACAGGACTCCCAGCCACCTCTCAGGCGGGCCACTCAGCTGTCACTCTTGCCCATTTCCTGTCTGGCAACAGCTGCTCCCCGTCCCCAGGGAACTGGCCTGTTAAAGAGTAACTGGTGAATTGCAAATCACCCCAGTACTTGTCCAAGCTCCTTGCCCCAGAGGCAGCTGCCCTGGGGGAGGAATCCCTTCCCCACTTCTCACACAGGGGCCAGCCATGCACTCCAGCAGGATGCTTCAAGTGATCACTGTTTCCTCCACCCACATAGGCATCACTCCTGGACTCCAAATGCCATGCTCAGCCTCAGACCAAAGAGAGCAAAGACCCAAGGAATAACCTGAATCACGAGCAAAGAGGAGGGAGCCTAGGGAGGAGGAGATAATTTGCTACTCAAAGTAAATACCAGATACCAATATTTGGTTCTGGAATCTTGACATGTTTAGTCTCTTTTATCCACACATGTCAGTTGAGAGAAACTCCACACTAGGAGAGGATGAAAATAATGAATAAATCCACAGAGCAGTATCTGGGATCTCTGAATTTGCCCACGGGAATAAGACTGAAAAAAGTAAATCTCTCTGAGCCTACTCATCCTTCTTACATTCATGAAAAGTGAAAGAAAGTTCGTGTATACTCATACTCTTTCTCTCTGTCCACAGACGGTCTTACTTTCCTCCTGGAAACCCTGCTTACTCACTTAGAAATCACATGCATAAGAATTGGTGGAGAGACTGGTCTGGCTGGAAGTATGCTGAACGCATTCCCTCACTCCTCCCCACCCTTCCTGATCCACTTCCCCTCACTGCCTAGAGCCACACTGATTTCCTACCCCGGCCACACCTAGCCACCACACACCAGGCACCCCCACTTTGACAAGAGCCTGAGCCTCTTTGGAAAATCTTTCAGTATGTCCATCCTTCTAAATGCTTTTTATTTGTTTAATAGAAGTAGCCATCATTAAACCATATAACTGAAACCTTCATCATCAGGGATTTTTTTCCTAAATAAATAATATAAAAGAGTAATACACATCAAGTTAAATACCAACATTATCCATCTCTGTGACTGTCAAAGGTAAAGATATTAATGCATTACTTCAGTGAGAAGTAATTGCTGGTGAACCGTCAGATCTCTCATCCCTCTTGGAGTTATTTTGGGGCACTTAAGCTGATAAACGTGTACCCTGATGCCCTAAGGTTAAAAAAAAAATACAAAAACCTCAGAGTGAGAGCATAAGCGAGTTGTGATTCTAAATGTGATTTAACTGAAAACAGCTTCTCTAGGGAACACTTTTAAGAGACCTATTCTGATGTTTGTACGACTATGTTTATTTCCCAGGTTTATGAAATTCAAATGCATTTCCGCAAAAGAAAAAGAACGCAGCATCTTCCCCTCCGTGTGACAAAACCCCAGCAGCAAGTCATTAGCACTTTTTGACTAATCAGAGAGAAACCACCTGCAGGAATACGCCCCTTTCTGTTGGCTCCCAGCAGAACCTCCAAATGATGATTAATCACTGAATAAACGGTGGAATTGACAACAGCATAATGACAAAAAGAGAGCAGAGAAGGGGCCCAAACAGTGGGTGCATGTGGTCCAGCCCAGTGGGTGGAAGCCCGAGGAAGATGGATGACCCGGTAAGCGCCTGACACTTGAGTATCTTGTCTTTTACAAGGGGGTCATGCTGCCAAATTCAACAAATAAGGCAGCACGCATCAAGTGGACATGCTTCCTATGGCTGTCAGAGGCAAGGAGAAACATCTCAAAAATTAAACTAATGAGCTTAAATTGACATCCTAAGCTCACACAGTAACAGAAATAAGAGATACAACAAATGACAGCCTAATCCATTATTGTGGAAAGCATTTGGAAAATTTTACTGATTACAGCCTCAGATTACCCTACCCGTGTCCCTACTAATTTGAAAAATGATGAATCACTAAGTTCAAACAGGGCTCAGAGAGTCAATTATACTAAGCAGTGATATCAAAAGCTCATATTTTCTACACTAAGGAATAAAACATGTTATGCCTAATAACAAACAGAAATGAGGCCTATTACCCACTCTCAGTTGACCAAGTCATTAGCAATAAGAATGTTTCTCTAATTTTTCAATATTTCTTTTCAGGATATATACTCCCTGCCCCAAGGAATCCTACTAGCCAAAGTTTATTAACATGAAAAAAGATTTGTGGTAAATGAAATATTAGTTTGCAACTGGCTTACTGTCTTTCAGACACTATCAATTTTCAGGCCTTTCGTGTTCAAATGAGAAAAGCAGTAACTGGTCAGACCCATCATCTCCCAGGAATCCTCAGTACCATCAGCTTCTTCATTATGGTCATCTTCACCTTTACCCCTTCTTTTTCTGTAAAACAGAACTTCAAATTCAACAGAAAGTTTCACAAAGATCTTTCCATTGGCCCCAACTTAAACAGATGCCCTCACTCAGTGCCCTTCTTTCTGCTTATATGACAATCTGATACTTATCGATTCTGCCTTGTCTCACGGACCATTGTCCAGATCAATTCAGACCAACAGAAAGTATTTCATGGCTTGGCTATGACATCCTGTCTCAGGATTTCCCTGTATTGCTAGGCACATTTTTTCTGCATTATGTCTTGTTCTCAGCCATACCCAAAGCAATGTTTTGCGTATCATATGTTCTCAGCAAAGATCTACTTTCTGGTTCCTTTTTCTAGATTCAACCAAGAGAAGGAACGTATGTGAGATCTTTGCAGTCCTCCTCAAGGAGAGTTGTTAGGCATGTGTAAGTCACATTAAGACCTGAATAGAACAATCACTATGAAACTGTAGAAATATCTAAGAATGAATAATTATATATGGATCTTGAAATAGTCAGAGAAAAATCTCATTTCTCTCTGTGGTATGGATGCATTGGGAATTGATTTTTCCCACCAAAATTCGATCTCTGCCATCTTCCAATAGCTAAAGAGTTTAATCTCAGATTCAAAACTTAGCTTCAGATTTAAACTCTTTGGTCTGGCTTTCATGCCCCTATCCAAGCTGACCTGCACTGCCTGTTTAGCCAGTCTCCCCCATCACCTCCCTCAGATTCCCCCGACCC